>CM034053.1:1200277-1352920 GCA_019804595.1 Bruguiera parviflora
AGGGGGTACTTGGTTTATTTCTTGGATGATCAGTTAAGCTTCTAGGCTCTAGCTGCTTGTTTCTTGAATCAAGCTGCTGGCTTTTTTTTTTTTTTGCAAGTTCATCTTTGGATGGGTTTTGATCTAATGATGAAAATTTCATAAAGTGCAGATCTTTGCTTCTTGCACCTTGTTCTGTGGATTGTAATGATTGTTATAGTTGAGGAGGGATAAAGGGAAACCTTTGCTTGTTTTGATCTGTTTGATGAATTCAACAATAACACCGGAAAAAACACACGTATTTGCATCGGTATCATGGCGCCATAAAATGGGTTTTGCTTATGCAAATGTTTTATGATTCGTCTACCAGGATATTTCTTTTTCTGTGGGCGCATCTTTTGTCTGAAAGCAATGGGTGTTGAGGTTGTGGGATTTGAGATGGCTCTTGCCCCTGCTGAGACTGTAACAGAAAAAGAAAATTCAGTTTTGCATGAGAAGGGAAATGAGAAACTGGATAAGGAATCAGGACCTTACCAACCTATAAAGTTCGGTTCACATGAGGAGCAGCCAGCAAAAGGAGGGGGTAATGGTGTTGTGGATGGCAACGTTCCAAAGGATGTTGTTGATGAATGGCCAGCTCCCAGGCAGATCCATTACTTTTATTTTGTAAGGTACAGGCCATTTGACGATCCAAAATTGAAAGCTGAACTTGATCAGGCTGACAGGGATATTCAGAAGAAGAATCAATCCAGGTTTCAGATAATGGAAAAATTAAGAGCAATGAGGGTGAGTTCAAAGCATAGCTGCCTTATATATTACTTTAGTTTCAAGTTTGTCATAGGGAGATGCACTGTTCTCTCAATTTAATCTAATTTTCTGCTTTCACTACTTTTTAGTGATAATTTTCTCAATTTCTAGAGAAATCCAGGGCTAAATTCCATATGATAAGCCCCATATTGCCGTGCTGAGCATCACCTACAACAGCGTGTGTAGATGACCACTTTTTGCATATACCTTTTTGTTCAAGCACCATGTTGGAACCTAACCACCACATAAATGTGATTAATCTTTTTAGGGAACTGTTGAAACCCAAATATTGATATGTGTTTGTTTAAGGAATCCTTTCCACTGCCCAGTTTTCCCCACTAAGCTTGATCAAATTTCATTTGTTTTGCTCATGCGTTACATGGGAAAGAGATTTTTTATGATAATTCTCACAGTATTTTTCTTCTACTGCACGAATCTTATCCTACAATCCAGTAACTTTAGGTGATTCTTTGAAGGGTGAATTAAATATTCAATATTTGTTTGAGGTAACAGGTTGCTAGCAGTCAAAAGTTGGTGGCATTCTCTTGCACTCTTTTTTGGTGTGCTCTCTGTTCCTCTGAAAATGATGGATTAGATGGAAGTGCTAAGGTTCTTGTATGAAGAGGGCAATTTTTTGTTATGGGTTTTGTGTCTGCAGTGGTTTATTGTTTCCTTTTGATAAAAAGTTTCATGTAAGGCCTTCTAATTTAGATTGATTGGCATGAAAGTCTAAGTTAATAGTAATTAATGAATGTACTGGAATTTCAACGGATTTGAAGTGTTGTAGGCAATTCATTCAACTGAACATTTGAAGCATGAAAGGGATGAGGATGATAAATGCGAGAACTGGTTGATACATAATAAAGTAATCATATATGTTTCTTGATGTTTACAGTTATGGTTATAGTTTCAAATTTTATGAAGATAATTATTGGTTTGTTTTCCTTCTTCCTATAGTTTGGCCTTGTGCATCTCTCTCTCTCTCTCTAGACATGCACTGCATGTGTGTGTAGACATAGTCTACTTTGATTAGATATATAGATATTATTAACATATGTGCTACAGATTAATTGTTTGAATATGGTACTGGCCTTCAAAAATTCTATTTGATGCTAGGTTTATGAACCATTTGTGACATTTTTGTGTTGCCACTCAGTGTAACTGTAGCAATGACACAACCTATGAAGGTGGGGATTTTTTGGTTATTTTATATAACTCCGATGAAGCTATTATCATGGTGGATGTTGGTTATTATGCCTGCTATTAAGTTTTTAGTATGTTAGTCCAAAAAGTAATTCCAAGTTGTAGTTTGCACTGCATGGTACAGCCAGCCCGATCCTGTTCTTGAAACATAAACAACTAATCATTCTGTTCTCTTTCTCATGCAGTCAGAAAAATCGGAGCTGGCTAACCAATTGAAGACTCTGACAAACGAGAATAAGCATTATAAAACAATTTTGGATGAGAAGAAAAGGGAAATTGAACCTCTGTTGCAGGAGTTGGGCAAGCTGCGTGGTACCAACGGTGGTGGTCGTTACGGTTTATGTTCTTCTGAGGAAGAGCTGAATGACCTTGTACGTTATTACTGTTAGTTTATTTGTTATAGGAATCTACCCTCTCTTGTTTTTCTACTCCCTCTTTGCTGCAGACATATGCATTAATGCATTCTACTAATTACCTTGGTGTTTGTTACTTAAGATCCACAGCTTGCAGTACTGCATACAGCATGAGAGCATGTCACTGACTGAGGAGAAGCAAATACTTAAAGAAATCAAACAGCTTGAGGGCACAAGGGAAAGAGTGATTGCAAATGCTGCAGCACAAGCAAAACTTCAGGATTCACTGGGTCAGAAAGAAGCCATCCAAGACCAGGTCAAGGTGAGAATTGATGTTTGAATGTTCACCTTTTATTCGTTTGTAATACGATGAACTTTGCTAGCTGTGACAAATCTTGCTGTCATGAAGCATAAGACAATAACATGCTGCTATTATGCTATTGTAGCTTATGGGAGTTGACTTGGATGGAATAAAGAAGGAAAAACAAGCTCTTTATTCGAAAATTCAGAAGCTAGAGTTGGAAATTAAAACCTTACAGGTTGATCTGGAGACAGCTACCATTGAGAGGGACAAAGTCTTTGACAGTATTAAAAAATTAAGGTTGAAGCGTGATGCAATGGTATGCCTTTTTATTTGTTCAAATAATAAGTCACACATTTAAGATCTGCATTTCCAGTCCACTAGTATGTTTGTGTGTGTCTGTAATCTGTATACCACTTTGTTCATAAGAGCCTATATTAAAGCACATGATTGATACAACCTAGGTCGTCCTATAGCATCCTGTGTTTTAATGTTATCGCAAATATTAGGGAAATTATTGCACGCTGTTTTCTTCCTTGTGCAGAAATTCACATATGCTCATGATTATTCCAATAGAGTTTGTGTTTATTGAAGTGCCATGTGAGGCATGCAGATGACCTTAGGATCTCATTTAGAGATGTGTTGTTCTAGTTGAGTCAAATCCGGATGGCTTGGCATTTTCAAATTGCAGCAGTCTCTGCTAACTTTTTCTGTTATGATCCGTGTGAAAGAAGATTGTAAATTATCAAAAATTTAATTCCATTCTGGAGGATTACTGCAGCAATAAGTCTGGTAGTCAAAGTAAGTTTACAGGCTTAAGCGGACATAGTTTCTGTAGTTGTTAAGGCAAATTCCTGTGCCACATGACTGTGTATAGGTTTTCTTACCACTGATGTGTGGTTTCGAGCAAAAGATGAGCAAGCCAAAATTGCCCATGCTTGCTTATACCTTACCTCAGCTGTGTTGTGCTCAGAATGAGCTCTGGAATCTGTCTTGGGGTTGTTGCACTGCAACACATGCTGCTTATCGATTCTCTCAGCATTGTTGTACAGAAATGAGCTCCAAACATGCAGAGTTTTACCGATGCAGACAAGACACCGAGTTACTATAGGTGTTATGGCATTTGATGCAATAGACTCTATAGAGTCTGTACTATAAAGTCACATGTAGTGCAAACTGAGTCATCTGTTGTCTACTTAATGTTTTACAGTATCTTCTAGCATCTGATGCCAGTAACTTCCAGTATCCCTTCATGCATTTTTCTTTGTCATGTGCTGAGCACCCATAAGCACACAATTATTTATTTAGACATATGAGTTTTTATGCGAAGTTCATTTGAGCCTACATTTGTGATATCTATGTGTATGCATTCCAATCAAAATCCATGCTGCTTTTATCAGAATGCTCATTTCTACCAAAACCGTACAACTATAACTGATGCCAAAAAGCTTGCTGCCGAGAGGGACGTGAAGGCTCTTGAGGAACTTTCCCACAGAGAGGTTTGCTGGAGATTAACTTTTCCATTGTTAGGAACAGCATATGTTACCTTTTAATTATTTGCTCATGCATTCTGATCTTTTACTTTGATATTAATAATTAGGTTGAGAAGTTTATGTCCCTCTGGAACAACGACAAGCCCTTTAGGGATGACTATGAAAAAAGAATTTTGCTGTCACTTGACAGCCGACAACTGAGTAGGGATGGACGAATGAGGAACCCTGATGAGAAGCCATTGGTGGCACCTTTACCCTCGGAACCAGAGCCAGTGGTAAAGTCAAATGTGAAACAACCAAAGGAAGAACCAAAATCTACTCCACCAAGGGATATTTTACCCTCCAAAAAGATCCAGAAAGAAACCAGTAAAACTGATTCAAAAAACACTTCAGGGAGTGTTTACCAGGAGATCAGTGACACCGAAATGCAGCAAAAGAGCCCTTCTCCTGCCTTGAAGGAAGTTGATGAAGTGAAGCTGAAGGAGCTTAGAAGAGAAGAGGAAATGGAGAAAGCTAAGCAGGCTCTTGAGAGGAAGAAGAAGTTGGCTGAGAAAGCTGCTGCTAAAGCAGCAATAAGAGCTCAAAAGGAAGCTGAGAAAAAGCTCAAGGAAATTGTTTAGTTTATGCTATTTGTTACCGGTCATTTCTTAATAATATCTAGTCCAAAGCTAAAAGGTTCTTTTGATGTGCCTCAGGAGCGCGAGAAGAAGTTGAGAAAGAAGGCTGCAGCTTCTACACCTGCTACCGACACTGAGCCTGAGGAACAAGCTGAAGCAGGTGCAGCGGAACCTGAAAGGGTTGATGCGAAGGACGAGGCTCCAGTTTCTGTGAAAGAAAATATTCGAAAGGAGACTACTCTCAGGCACAGGAGTCGACCAAGGGGTGGTCCAGATTCGCTACCAAAAGCCATCTTGAGGAGGAAAAAGTCAAACAACTATTGGATGTGGGCTGTTCCCGCTGCTGTGTTAGTTCTCCTGCTTCTTGCACTCACATACTACTATATGCTCTGAAGAAACAGACATAAAGTTTGAGCAGAACAAAATATGGGCATTTTTCTACTTAAATGAGCATACCAGGGGCTAGGTCTGTAGCTTCAGAACTAGTCATTTCTGTTTGTTTGTGTTCTTTGGATCCTGTCGATGGATGGACTCGAAAGCTCTGTTGCTTCGTTGGTAGCTCGTTTGGTTTGATAATACTTAGTCGGGGAAAACCGTATGCATTTGGTTTGTCGCAATTTCTCTTCAAATTTTGACTGTAGTTATCTAAGGTGGCTGGCTCGGTTAGCACGTACGTGCATGCTCGCATGGTATTGATACTAATGAGATTTGATTGAACATGAAATTACAGATTTTGAGTTCAAGTTGCAGGGGCATGGGATGGCTTTGCTTTATTGCCAAATAATTTTTTGTGTTGACAATTTGAGGATTCAGTTTTTCAGCTGTCTGTCAGACTTTTAGTCCATGATATGGCTCAGTCGCAGCTCCGGGGGATTTCTTTGTTTATACAGGATTCAGAACTGGTAACCCAGTATCAGACCTTGAATGGGGTTAGGGTTTAAGGTCTAACTTGGATTTAAAAATTATAGTTGTCATTAAGAAAAGTTTCAACAAAAGTTACAAGTACGAGAAAAGAGTAGATTATGTGTTTAATTATGATTATTAATTATTATATATTAAAAATATATTAATTGTAATTATGAGTTATAATTACAATGCATTCAACTTGTTGCGTGCATTAGTTTTGCATTTTTTAAATTGGACTCAAAAATAAAATGAAAATGTTATAGGCACAATTTTATTTAATAAGAAAATAACATAAATTATGTGATAATATATATAATATTAACTAGGATAAATGTATGGTAAATAGTATTATACTATAATTATTATTTAGACGTTAAATTTTAAAATGTTTATTAAAATGTAAAATTAATATTGATGATTATTAATGCTACATATTTTTTGATAAAAAAAAGTTAAAATGATTCATTATAAATGTGCAATCATTAAATATATAAATACTGAGCAAAACAAATATGCACATAATTTATAATAATATACTCATATTAATAATTTGTTATATTATTATGTCTAAAGTTAAAAAAGAAATAATAAAATGAGAAAAAAAAAAAAGAGAAGAAGAAGAAAAGATGATATAAAAATTTTTATTTAATAATTAAATAAATAATAAATTTATAAATTTAATATTATATTTTAAATTAAAATTTTAATATATTAAATTTAAAAATTATTTATTTATTTAATATATAATTTTTTATATTTTACAATTTATATTTACATTTTAAATTATAATAATATAATCAACTCATAAATTTCAATTTTGAAATTTTTGCGAGGAGATAACAATTCATTATAAATAAAAGTAATTTAAAATAAAAAATAAAAATTACTAATAATATTTATAATACTTAAATATAAAATTTTTAAAAAAATTATAAAAATATAAATTTTAAAATATAAATAAATATATATATTTATTAAATATTTAATTACACAATTTTATAAAAAAATTATTTCAAATTTAATATAAAAACTCTTTTAATAAATAAATAAAATTTAAATAAAAATATAATTATATATATTTAATATTTTATAAATTTTATAAATACAAATATTTTGTATATTGAAATATTATATTATATATTAAGAATAAATAATTATTTTTAATTAAATTATTTTTTAAAAATAAAATTTTTTATTAATTTAATTTTATTTATAAAAATAAAATAAAATTTAATAAATAATAAAATCCACTCAACTTAACTCGTTAACTAAAATGAACTAAAATTAAACAAGTCAAAACTCAATTCAGATTAAAAGAAGGCATGAAACAAGTGTAGCGCTGGCCATGGCGGCCACAACAGCATTTCTTCTTCTGAGGAGAGCAATTCAAGCTTATGCAACATCTTCTCACCACCCTTTTGGCTTAAGCGCCTGTCGCTCCTTCTATGGAACTCGACGCTCTCTTACTTTTCCCATTCCCACGAGACACCCAGGTTCTTGATTGCTTTTGCATTTTTATATTCTATTCTTCTCTGCGATCTTGTTCTTTGTGGGTGTTGTGGGTTTTTCTTCGCTTACAGTCTTTTTATGTTGATTTTACAATTGAGCTTGCTTGGCTAGAGATACTCCATTAAACTAATTTATGAAAAAAAAAAGAAAAAAAAGAATGTGCTTGTTCAATTAGCTTGAACTCTAACTAATAAGAAAACAAGAAAATGGGCAAAAAGATGCTCTTTTTTTGGGGGGGGGGAGCAATTTGGATTTCCTGTTATTTTTGTTTTAGTGTTTTTTTCATTTGAAAAATATGTCTTTTCTTTATCATCTAAGGACTGTGTTGGGGCTGAAACGGAGGAGGCGAGTGATATTTTATGAAATGTCCCACTTAGATAGTGTCCTCTTAAGTTCTCATTCAAGTTGTGGGATGATAAATGGATCAATACTAAGATGCAAACAACGCTTGTGATATTGCAACGGTAGCTGGCAAGGCCATGCCAGTTTGGCTTTGGGTATGTTTTGGCTGAGCTGGCTGTTTGCTATGTTGCAATGCATTGTAAGAGCTTGGTTTTGGTGCCTTTACTGGAGTATAGAGATGAATTGTTGATTTTGTTTGTTTGGGCTAGAGAAACTGTCTAATAAAGGAATATAACATAATAAAAGGACCATGTAAGTCTCTGGCGTATCCTCAACTGAATAAGTTGTGTTAGCATGAGTCAAGGAGTACACTTTAACCACAGAATGGCGGATTTGCGATTTACAAGCTTTGCTGATACCAGTTCAGACAGTAAACCTCAGGTTCAACTGAAGAATGATTATTTTTGATGTTATGATGTTGGAAAAGACTTGTTTTAAGCAAAAAGATCACAGAAGTGTCAATTATTACTTGTAGTTCTAGCAGACCCAACAATGATCACATATTCACATCGGTGGGAAACCTAATACATAAATGCTAAGGCTCGTGAATTAGTTGAGAGAGAACTTTTGTGCAATGGTAATTTTCAATGCCCAGGCATGCATCTGCACTATTCTATTTGCCTCCTTTACTGTGTAAGGGTCAAGAATCTCTATTTGCTGCATCATTTTATTGAATCAGTTCCTTTTTCACATTGCAATACCATGTGAAATAGCTAGAGGGCTATGTCACCTGGCACAGGCCATGAAGGGGGAAGTTGATGTTTTACTTAAGGGCATAGAAGACAAAAGCATGATGGAAGAAGTGAAGCATGTCCTTGAAATGGTATTATATTACTATTTCTTGACTATGGAATCTTAAGCACCTTGATCTGTGATTTGTTTCTCTGCCAAAGTAGGACAAAATCTATGATTTTTAGATCCAGCTGAACTGAAGCTTGTCCTTTTCCTCTGCAGAAACTAATTTTTTATGATTTTTCTCTGTGTTTTTGTGTTTCCTTTTTATGCTTTTTCCAGGCTAGGAGGGCATCTTCTAGAAGAGAAGTTCTCCTTACAGATTTCCTTACCCCTCCAGTAGTGAAGGAGTCAATGCTTGCATTGGAAAAACTATCTGACATCAAAGCTGTAGCTCAAGGAGGATACCCCCAGGTTACTAAATGAGCTCTTGTAAGACTTCATTGATACATGGATATGATATCTTTTTGATAATTAATACTGTACCAAAAACCTCTAGGCAGAGCGTTGTCGGGTTTCTCTTGGACACCCAGAAATACTGACAAATGATCCAGATACAGTTGCAGCACTGAGGTAAGCATGTATCTCCGTATTTCCTGATCTTGTTGCTTTTGGAAATTGTTTAAAAGTACATCTTTTAATTGCTTTTAGTATTTTGCAGTATTGCAGGAAACTTTCAATTTCAACCATGTTCTCATGGCAACTTCCTGGGTGCCGTTCTTGGTACAGGGATAGCCAGGGAAAAGCTTGGTGATATAATTTTGCAGGTGCATAATCTAATTATTCTGTATTCTCTCTTTGCCAACTGTCTAAGATTTGTAATTGCAACATGTGCCGTCTGAATCTAAAGTGAAGCTTTTGTATAAGAAGTAGCACAGACACTTTAAATAATAACTTGATTAAGAACCTTCTAGTTGTTGTTAATATTTTGTGCATAATGATGCTCTTCGGGATTTATTTTGCATGTTTGGCACATTTTTGTCCTGCTTAGCCTTTTTATTATGTAAAGCTTGGCCACCATGTGGGGGGATTCGAATTTACCTTCTTGTAGATATAGTTTATGGTCATTGAGATTTATTTGCAGTCAACATCAAGCACATGCCATTTCTTTAAAAACATATAATGCCAATAGACCTATATGTCATATATATTTTGGTCTACTTATAATGCACATTTCCAGTTTTATAGAAATATTCTTTTTTAGTATTTTTATGCTGTATTGTATAGTGTCCTAAGGTTCAGTTTTGCAGTTTTTAGTCATCCATTTGATTTGCAAATGTGCCAATGTGCAGCTTGATTGACTTTATATGTCTGAATAGGGCAATGGTGAATTTAACCATCTGGCATTCTTAGTGCTTGAAAAGTGGTAACAAGCTTGGCTTGGTACATTAAAATTGTCGCTTGAGCTTTGGTCAAGCTTGAGTCGAGCTTCTACAGACTTTGCTTAAGCTTCTCTTTTGCAGATTTCATCAAATGTTTGCTCACACCTTATGACATTATTAGCTTGAATGAGGTTGTGTGATCTCTAAATTGAAACCTCAAACTCAAGCCTTATGTTGTGCTAAACCATTTGCAAATTGCATATTAATGTATCCTGTGTGACTGAGTGAGCAGCACTGAGCTCAAAATTGCCTTAAAAATTTGAGCTAGTGAGCAAAGTGAAATTCTAGAGACATTCAAAGATCTATTAAATGGTTTTTACTAAATGACGTTTCAGCCACAGGAGTGTTTTACAAAGAGAGCGTGTAACCCCACAACTGCACCTACAAATTTTGGCAGGCAGAGCCTGCTGTAAGAAGCACAAAGCCACGAACTATATACACCATTAGTGTAATTGTTTTAGTAAAAGATTATGATCCCTAGTTTTCTAAATAGGTCAAGTGATGATGCTAAAGTTCTCTCAAGCTTGGCTCATTAAGCATATGATGAAGATTGAGCCAACCTCTAGACAAGCCAAACATGGGTGACTTTGTGAATTTTTGACAGCCGAGGTCCTCGGTTGATTCAATTTCTGGTAGCTTTTTATGGCTTAGGATTATTAAATTGTTGGTCTGTTAATTGCTCTGTTCATTTAAGGGAGGTTGCCATGGAAATTCTATTTTCATAATAGATGGTAACTTAACAATCCAAGACATGCAATCTTCCTTTTTCGTCTCAGTACATGCATAAACATACATATTGCGATTGATCAGGTAAGCCCTGAGTGGGACAAAGCTTTGTTTGCTGGAATGAAAGCTTTTATTTTATCTGATTTTACATCTTTAATCTTTGTGCAGGGAGAGAAAGGGGCTCAAATCATACTGGCTCCAGAACTTGTTGACTTTGTTATGTCATCACTAGATAAGGTAGTTATTACTTTATAGAAAGTGTTCTTGAAAATACAGAATATACCAACCGGCTTATTTAGGTTAAGAGGAGTACACAATAACCAAACTGGCCACACACATAAAGCACATTCTAACACCCCCCGCCCCCTAGCCAAGCTGGACCATATATGTCACAAGCTTCTAGCTTATTCCAGGAACCCCAAGAGACTTTGTAAACAAATCAGCAAGTTGATGCTCTGAATTTAAACGGGTGGTTCTTGTTTCATATGACATCAATTTTCTCTCTAACTAAATAACAATCAAACTCAATTTGTTTAGTTTTCTCATGAAACACTAGGTTTTAAACAATGTGGATGCTGCCTGATTATCGCACATCAATTCAATTGGCTGTAAGAGCTAAAACCAAGTTCTTTTGACAAAATTTTCACCCAAAGCAATTTACAAGTTTTATGGGTCAGAGTTCAATATTCAGACTCAGCACTCGGCCTAGCAACAGCACAACTTGTTTCTTACTCTTTCAAGAAACTAGATTCCATGAACTAAAACACAATATCCAGTTGTAGATCTATCAGAGGGTGACCCAACCCAATCTGCACTTGCATATCCTTGAATCAGAGTGTTTTCATGATTCTTGTACAACAACCCTCATTGAGGTGCACCTTTAAGATACCTCAAGATACGTACTATTGCATACCAATGACTAGTACATAGAAAATCTAAGAACTGACTTTCTACACTAGTAGCAAAAGAAAATCGGGACTAGTAAGAGATTATCCAGGATAGTTTAACTTCCCCTCTAATTTCCCGTATCATCCAGGACAGCAAGAGATTTTCCTTGACCTGCTAGAAGCGTTGCATTAGGATCCATATGTAGTATCTCCACTACTTTGGACCCTAGTAACCCAATTTCCCTCAACAACTCAAGTACATATTTCCTCTGTGAAAGAGAGATATGCCTGAAGGAGATCCTGCTACTTCAATGCCTAAGATATTTTAGCAATCCCAAATCTATTGGCTGGAACTTCTTTTGTAGAAACAATTTCAACTCTCAAAGGCCTTTGCTATCATCACCTATGATTACAATATCATCAACACATATGATCAACAATAGTTTTACTACAATGGAATAACAATAAAATGCACAATGGCCAACACCACAATGATAGCAGCCAAGATCTGACACCATGTTGCTAAACCTGCCAAATCATGCTGTAAGCAATTGCTTCAATCAATATCAGGGCTTTTTTAATCTACAAATCATCTGACTCCCTCTGAGTAACAAATCCTGGGGGCTGCTCCATATAAACCTTCTGTTGACATTCTCCATTCAGAAATGCATTCTTGATGTCAAGTAGATATAAGGGCCAAGGAAAAGTGGCAGTAAGTGAAATGAATAATGGAACAGATGAAATTTTGGCTACATGGAAATAATGCCTTGGAACGTCATAAAGGGCATTTCCAGTACACGAGGCTTCCACACACCTCGGGCCTTGGAATGTCATGCACCAAAAATCGCAAGCCAATTAGCGGTGAAACCCATAGTTATTCTAAATCAGGTCAGCTCTTTGTATCTTATTAAGGTGGGATTCATACTCTTTACACACCCTCTTTGACACTTGCTGGGCTAGACTAGTGCATGGTATAATTAAACTTGAACTAAATGATGGATTGAATCCATGCATTAGGCCCCATTAGTTATGGGCTGAATTGATTAAAGCATGGTATATGGAAAACATGATCTAATAGTTACTTCCCTATATATATATATACATATTATTTATTTATTATTATTATTTTTTTCATCCCAATGATTTATTGATGATGTAGAATGGTGCAACTACTAAATACTGTGGATTAACTCTGTCCTGTTCCTTTTTCTTCCACCTTTCCTCAACAAATTATGAAGCACAGATTTGCTATAGATGCTTTATATTTTGCAAAATTACAGTTCAACTTCAAATAGCATTATAAAAGTGGGTATCATTAGCATGGCTTTCATCACCTGATGTATGAAATTCTAATTGGTTGGGTAATATACTCATTGTGATCACTGGGACAGTATCTCAACATTCTTCTGTTATCTTGCAGGTCAATAATGTTCCAGTTTCTTGTGCCAGGATACCACTGCTTGCTCTTGAATTTGAACCACCAAGGTTGCAAGCGGCTATGTTGATTGTGTTTTTAGCATTGCTTTTGGGCAGTATTCTCATTTGGTTGCCATTAACAGGACCAAGTCATTTAGAACGGTAGAGGCATCCCTCAGGGTTGATGCTCTGGCTAGCGCCGGGTTCAAGATCTCAAGGTCAAAGCTAGTTGATTTAATAAGGTGCACCCTATTCAGCATGAGTGGAATCCATACTTTAATAATCATTTCTGTTTCAAGTTTTTCTCTTTTTGTTTGTGGTTAATTCCTATATCCTGTGCTTTAGCCCATATGGTACTCCATATTAAGACAGAAATCTTTCACTATTTTAATCCGCAACATATGCGCATCCACCGGATATGCATCCATGAATAAGACCATCCGGTCCAATCTATCTTTCCTTTCACTATCACTCCTGTCAGCTCTTTTGCTTCCAGTAATTATATAACTAGCCTACCAGGGATTTGAGAATTCTGATATCCAATGTTTAATACACCTTGCATTTTTTTTTTTTTTTTCTGTTTTGGGTCTTTTGAAGGCCATATATATTTGTTGCTGTGATATGATGCCTCCAGATGTGGTAGGGACATAAGCCCCATTTTGGGGAACTCTGATATTATGTGTTGAGTACAGCTTAAGCAGGCGGAATTCTTGAAGGGCATAATCGATCAAAGCTTAAACTTATCTTTTCTTGCAGTAATGGGGATGTGCGTGTGAATTGGATAACTGTCACAAAAAATAATACCACACTCAAGACTGGAGATATTGTTTCGGTTAGCGGGAAAGGGAGATTAAAGGTGAGCCATTTCACATCATATTCAGCAGAATTGCTCTTAAGGCTAATTGTTCTGACGATGTTGCATGTCCCTTTGCTTCAGATAGGAGAAATAAATTCTACTAAGAAAGGGAAACTTGCTGTCGAACTCATTCGCTATCTGTAGTCCTCTAAGAGGGCTTCCATTACAAGATTAGATTTTTCTAGTTATGGATCACTGCTTCCTTCCATCGAATGTTAGTGGTGGCAATTGTACTTATTTTTTTATTGTTTTTGGGCGGAACAGAACCTTGAATCCTATGATTGCTTGCACTTTCCGGCACCTTTTTTTCTATGTACAAAACAAATCTCTTGTAAGTTATGATGATTCTTCAACAATTTAAATCTTATTTTTGTTAGTTACAAAGGATTCCTATTTCTTTATGATGATTTTTGAACAATGTAAATCTTACTTTTGTTAGTTAAAATGCGAATCTTATTTTTGTTACAAAGGGTTTGATCCAACAAAGAAGTGAGCACATTTGGTTAAAAAAAAAAGAGGACACATTACTAGTCAGAAATGATTTATAGACTCAAATGATGTAAACAATTCACTGTTAAAAGTTAAAAATGACTAAGAATCATCTTGAAATAACCTCTTCTTTGTCATTAGTCTTAATGATATCTCAAATTTTTGTGTACAAGACTCAATTTTAAGTACAAAAACAACCCGTCTTCCTTTGTGAGAAACACGCACCATTTACAAAACCTCTTAACCTGTCTCTTACAAAAGTATAATTTACTTCGAATCCATCTATGTTGTCCGAAAAACCCCATCGTAACATTGATATCTATCAATCAGTAGACCTTAAGCATGCCCCAAATGATCCATACTCACATTTGACCCCGGAGGCGCACTGGCGATGACACTTTCCACAATGATTGGAATTACTTAAAGCATTAAACACAAGTTCCACCGCAGCATAGCTCACCAAACTTGCACTTGTTGCCACATTGTCCACAGTTTGTTCTTGTCTCCAAGAACATTTCGGCAATGAGTCCTGCAGCAGTTGTTACGAAGTGTGTCTTAAAACGACAATCGAGATGACACCCCATCGCTTTAGATGCACACTTTCATATTCAAGTATGTGTATATCTCATTTTAAGACAATGTTTGCCTTAAAAGAGATTTTTCGTACGTAAAAAAGAATTCTAAACCTAATGTTCACACGGTTCTACCGCTTATAGCCTAGCCATGAGATGCAATGTCATAAGAGCAGCTCTTGATTAATATTATATGAAAATACCCATTTATGTATAAAAATTGTTCTATTTTTCTTTATTAAAAAAAACATATTTATTATATAATTTATAATTTCTTAAATGATAACGCTCTAATAGGGTAAACGTAAAAAAAAAAAAAAACACAAAAAGATTTTAATTAAATAAATATTTTATATTTTTATTTCTTTTTGAATATTTCGTTTCTCAAATTACGTGTATCCAAACTATATGCTTCTACCGTACGGGTCCTATTATCAGCTACTACTTACCTCTTTATCGCAAATACAGGCAATAGACGCTTGGTCCCGAAGGCAAGGCCGCCGGTGAACGTGGGAAGGATCATCTTTTCCGGCGACAAATGCGTTGAAGACACCAGTGTGGCTCACTCCAATTTCCAATAACCAATCACGTTCAAATATGAAATTGCATGACCGTGCGCACGTGAGCCCCGATGTCATTGCCTGATCTACGGATTGTCTGAGCAAATCCCGACCTCTCCAATCGTCCTTCATGCAATGCTATGACGTATTATGCATGATTGGTCGACTCTTATTATTATATCCAAAGCTTATTATTGGCGTGTGACATGAAAGAAATTAAATTGTTTTCGATGCCGTTTTGTAACAGTTCATTTTTTCTTGCGCACAAATTCCCCTCTCGCTGGTGGACTCCACTTGGAATTTTAAGACCACAAATTTGGTCTTTTTGGAGATACATTCTCACGACAAATATGGATTACCGATGAAAAAAAATTGCCCTCCCTCGTACTAGATAGAAACCCATTTAAAAAATTAAATTATTTTTAAAAAAATATAAATAATTATTAAAAAATATAATGTAATCTAATTATTAAGTAAAAAGAGACTGCAAGGCACCACTAGAGAATATCGTATAATCAACTCAACTTTAGAAAATAAGACCCCCAAGTTTAACAATATTAACTAAAGATCAAATTATGGATCTTTAAGCATGACAAGTCAATGAAAAGCAAATGAATGCAATAAGAAGTTCATCAACAAACAATTTATAAAGGCCATTGCCCTCAAAATCGAAAATTTTAAAATCACCAATTTTATATGACTGAAAATTTAAATTTGTCTAGTTATTAACCTCACTAAGAATATATTAATTAAAAATATGTACAATAAGATATGAATAAAATATGTCAAAATTGTAATCACAGGCTATATGGATCACCATTTTGAAAGTGTCACGAAATAACTGAATTGGGTGGCAAATTATGATTAAAAAGATAGTTGGGTCTAGTTGATTTACTCAATCGAGGACAACCTGTGTTGTTAAAGAGAAACAAAAGTTATATGAGTTACAACTTAAACATGTCTTTCTTCTTCTTCTTCTTCTTCTTTTTTTTAAATATATATATATATATATACATATATATATATATATATATATTTATTTTGATATGAAATATTGAATTGTGAAGCATAAAAAAATTTAAGATCAGCGTAAAATGGAGCCCCAAACATAAGACTAAAAGAGATGCACCAATAAGCCCAAAACTTCAAAGCCCAAGAAGTCCAAAACCCCTCTCTATTACTCTTAACGTCTACTTTTGCCAAAATTTCAAATTCAAAAACCCCTCTTCTCTCTCTCTCTCTCTCTCTCTCTGCGACGCTGTTTTTCGGGTGGCGGACGATGGCAACCACGAACGGGCACCTAACGACGCCCACGAAAACGCCATCATCGTCATCGACGGCGTCACTGTCCAGGAAGCACCAAAACACCAACTCGGCCGCCGCTTCACGCAACAGATTCGAGGCCTACAACCGCTTGCAAGCGGCGGCGGTGGCCTTCGGTGAGAAACTCCCAATTCCGGAGATAGTGGCCCTGGGCGGCCAGTCCGACGGCAAGAGCTCGCTTCTCGAAGCCCTCCTGGGGTTCCGGTTCAATGTCCGGGAAGTCGAAATGGGCACTCGCCGGCCCCTCATTCTCCAGATGGTCCACGATCCCGCCGCGCCCGACCCCCGCTGTCGCTTCCAGGTCAGCTTCCCCTCGTGGTTATCAAAAACAAAATTTTGTAATTTGAGTGCGCCTCTGATGTATTCGATCATATGATTTGATCGGTTCGTTCTCGCGCTTTTCGTATTTGAGTGACCGAGGATTTTGGTCGTTGAGATTGGGTGGGTCTGCATTTTCTGTTTGGTTAGTGAGAAAATGAAAGGAAAGTGCTTAATCTGGATCGGCTTGATTTGTTCTTTCTTTTTTAATTGGGTGAACAGGAGGAGGATTCTGAGGAATATGGGAGCCCTGTTGTGTCGGCTAATGCAATTGCAGGCATTATAAGATCGAGAACAGAGTTGCTTTTGAAAGGAACGAAAACTGCTGTTTCTTCGAAGCCAATTGTGATGAGAGCCGAGTACGCCCATTGTCCTAACCTCACCATTATTGATACTCCAGGATTTGTCCTTAAGGTCGGTTGTTGTCTTGTTTGTTGGCTAACGGGGAGACGAAAGCGTGCAATTCCCCACCTATAAAACCCTAAAACCCCTTTTTTTCTGTTGATTGTACGGAAATTTGTTTTTTATGTCAGGCGAAAAAGGGAGAGCCGGAGGACACACCGGAGGAAATTCTTTCGATGGTGAAGTCGTTGGCTAGTCCTCCCCATCGTATTCTGTTGTTTCTTCAGCAGAGTAGTGTGGAATGGTGCTCGTCCTTGTGGTTGGATGCAATTCGCCAAATGGACCCAACTTTTAGAAGAACGGTTATCGTTGTCTCCAAGTTTGACAATCGGCTCAAGGTACCAATATAGTCCTTCGATAGCAATTTGTTTCCAACTAAGAATCAAATCAACAGAATAGCAAAATTAAACAAAAAAACAATGGACTGTTATATACCCCTGCAACATGCAGAGTTGAACCAAGGTTGGTCTTAGTGTGACTTCGATAATTTCTTTATTTTTGAGAATTGGGATAGTGTTTGTAATTTATCAATTGATGCTATTTTTGAAGTTAAATTTGATGCTATTATTCAGAGAGGGGCTTTTCAATGGTTGAAAAAATTTGATGCTATTATTGATTATATGGGTATCTCTACAACACAGGAATTTAGTGACCGATGGGAAGTGGATCGTTACTTGAGTGCAAGTGGATACCTTGGTGATAACATCCACCCTTTTTTTGTGGCTCTACCTAAAGACAGAAACACCATTTCAAATGATGAGTTCCGCAGGCAAATATCTCATGTAGACTCTGAAATTCTACGCCATTTGCGTGAGGGTGTAAAGGGAGGATTTGATGAAGGAAAGTTTGGGACCTATATCGGTTTCAGCAGTCTGAGGGACTATTTGGAGTCTGAGCTCCAAAAAAGATACAAAGAGGCTGCTCCAGCAACCCTAGCCTTGCTTGAGCAGCGCTGCAGTGAAGTTAATACTGAGCTGGCCTCAATGGACTCAAAAATACAGGCTACTTCAGATGTTGCTCATCTGCGACGATCTGCAATGTTGCATTCAGCATCCATTAGCAATCATGTGGTATGTGACCAGTGGGGCCATTTTTTTGTAAAATTCTAATTATTCATGCAAATCTCATTAAGGTTGAGCAACTATCTTTACGTTGTCATCATGGATCCCCACATAGCTGGTAAATCCATGGGAGATATGAACTTTATCAATAGGTCAATCTCATGGTCTGGGGAAAGTATTCTACACAATTCTTATTACATTAATTATGAGTGTGCTTCATATTTCTAGTTATTCTGGATATATGTCTTAATTTTTTCATTTTGTCTTGTTCCCACTTTCAAAAATCTCTCACATCTCCCAAGCTGTTCTTCAACAAGTAATACTTGTTCCTGAAGAATGGCACATGAGTTTGAATGTCTTTTCACACAGGGATGCATTTTGCACTAGATTATAGCCTTGCTTTGGTTCTTCTTTGTTGGCAAAGGTATCCTTGCTTGATGGTGGAGCAGATCCTGCCCCTGAGCAGTGGGGGAAAACAACAGAGGAGGAGCAGTCAGAAAGTGGCATTGGGAATTGGCCAGGTGTTTCTGTTGCCATAAAACCTCCTAATGCTACTCTTAGGCTCTATGGGGGAGCTGCTTTTGAAAGGGTCATGCATGAGTTCCGGTGTGCTGCATATTCCCTTGAATGCCCACCAGTGTCAAGGGAGAAGGTACATCTTTTTCCAAAAAGAGAAGGGTTGTCTAGAATTACTAAGCTACAGCAGTCCAGTTTGGTAATAGGTTAAGTGGTAAATCGGTTATTCTTCTTGCAATAGGTAGCAAATATACTGCTTGCCCATGCTTGCCGAGGCGGGGGTAGAGGTTTAACTGAAGCTGCTGCAGAGATTGCCCGTGCTGCTGCCCGGTCATGGCTTGCTCCACTCCTCGACACTGCTTGTGATAGGCTTGCCTTTGTACTGGGGAACCTCTTTGATCTTGCTCTAGAAAGACATTGCCTTTGTAATTCACAATGTAAGAATCTTCTCAACTCTCTGCAGCTTTAACATGAAACAGTCACATATAATTCCAGGATGATTCAACTCTATTGATTTCTTTTTACCAAAATATTGTACAATTTCTTGGTACAAAAATATTGTACCTTATTACAGGAGAAATCATTGTTCATGTTCAATTATCGAATAGATTGTGGTGTAATATATTCTATAAAAATACCAAATTCACTAAACAAAGTGTTTTTCTAGTCTTCACATTGAAATACTGAGATAATTTTGGGCATGATCCATCTATCCTAGGAATTAGGTTTGCAACTCATTCTATTTCTCGTAGTCATGGACCATCACAACATTTTCCCTTTTTGGTTCCCTTGTTTGGTTTTCTGTGAATGTTAGTTGCTCCAAACTGTTCTCCACCATGTTTTTGTTATTTATTGCTCAGATGGGAAGCGCCATGGAAATATGGATGGATATGTTGGTTTTCATGCTGCCTTGAGGCATGCTTACAATCGGTTCATTAGGGAACTTGCCAAAGAGTGCAAGCAATTAGTTCATCATCACCTTGATTCAGTTACAAGCCCATATTCTCAGATTTGCTATGAGAATGACTTTCAAGGCTTTGGATTGAATGCAACTTACCATTTTGGGTACAACCAAGCTCCAGCTGCTTCATTTTGTTTTGACCTATCGGATACCGGAGCATCGTACCGTGATGAAACAACGAGGGAACAGGAGAATGTACCTCCAGAGAAGAATGCACAGCAAACTACTCCAGGAAAAGCCACAGAAGGTAGAGAAGCTCTTAAAGAATGTCAAATGACCGTGCCCGAGACTCCATCTCCTGAACAGCCATGCGATCTTGTATTTGGTGGGGCAAAAGAGCATGGGAAACGGGCCCCAAGAATGGCAGCAAGTAGCAGAAATATTGAACCTTTAAGGGCTCAAAATGGCAGCAGTCTTCTATTTGGAAATGGAGATGGTGGTTCAAGGACAAGCTCAGCTTACTCAGACATCTGCTCTGCTGCTGCACAGCACTTTGCAACGATACGTGAAGTGCTTGTTGAGCGAAGCGTCACATCCACCTTGAACTCTGGATTCTTGACGCCTTGGTGAGTTATTTTGTCTCTTTGTAATTTGATAGCATCTTATATATATACATATAACTATTCCTTAGATTAAAATCTACTATGGTTCTTAAGGTTATATGCCCTATAACTAAATGTCTCTGACTCTTCTATTTCAAATAGTCGGGAACGGCTCGTTGTGGCATTGGGGCTGGATCTTTTTGCTGTGAACGATGAGAAATTCATGGACATGTTTGTTGCACCTGGTGCCATTGATGTGCTGGAGAATGAACGTCAGTCTCTTCATAAACGTCAGAAGATACTCCAATCCTGCTTGAACGAATTCAAAAGTGTTGCTCGAGCACTCTGACTGTTGTCCCGGAGGAGGGTTCACATCTAGTGAACATACGAAATTGTCATCCCAGGATGGTGCAAAACATTCTCCAAGCTCTGCTCTCTTCAGCGCGCTTGGCTACACGATACATCCTTTAATACTTTAAAGTATGATTTATGCGGGCGTCCATAAAGAATTTCCTTTTCTGCAATGCTCAATTTAATTTGCTGAGTGAAGTTCTGAAGTTGCTTAACTATTGTGGCATTGGCATGTAAAGCAGCGGCGGAGGACTCTCTGACTGAAATGTTCTAATGCAATGGGCTAAGAAAGCTTAGCATCTCCTAAGCAACATTCCTTGCTAAAATGCTTTCACATCATTAAATGAAGCGAAATGGAAAAAATGATTCATTCTTGGTAATTATAATATTTTTTACTTCAAAGCTTAAAATAAAATAAGAAATTATTAAAAATATAATTTGATAAGAATTTAGTATTTATTTTTATATATTAATTAAAATTTAAATATTTTTTATTTTATATTTAAATAAATGATATTTATAGTATGCAAGGTGAAATTTTTTTTAGTTGGGTAGAATATAGAGAATATTCATTCAGAGAAATAATGGTAATTTTGATTTAAAAATATAATAATTGAGGTATTTATAATATTTTTTTTAATATTAAAAAATAATAATAAGACAAAAGGCAGAAAATAGAAAAATACAGCTATTCACAATTAGGACAACGTCGGCACCGTCTAGCTATACACGAACCACTTAAATTAGTTTGGGTAGCCATCAAAATTTTCCCAAAAATATAAACTTAGTGGGAATGATTTGTATTATAATGATGTCCTCGAATACTATGTTATATTAAAAATAAAAAAAAAATAAAAAAAAAAAACCAGCTTGAACAGCCTATTCAAAGTTTCGAAAGACGTGGCACCCTCAGAATCGGACGTGAACTGGAAAGCTCAAAATAAGACAGGGGACAGAAACACTGGAGAAAGACAGCTATTCACAATTACATACTGCACCGTCTAAGTTATTTATTTAATTTTTTTTTTATTTTTAAAATTTAAGTGGTCCTCATTCACTTCCCCCCTTCAACGTCCCTCCTGGCAAAGACCTTACTCCACCAACGCGAATTTCATATTCACATTTCACAACCATCTCGCAATCTTTAACCCTGCCGTTAATCACATTCATTGTACCATTCGGCTTAGGGGGGGGGGGGCTTCGATTTAGTTGTTAGTCCGTTAGCAGTTGATGTTCAACAACTATTAATTACATTTACCTAACACAATTAGTTTTATTCATGGTCAAAACTATGTATTAATTTGAACTTTTCATTTACGAGTTGCCTGATTTGCAATAAACAGACCCTTAAATCTTTTAAGCTTCTTATGCTTCGGAACTTTTCAACCACATTGATTACACAATCCAAAAATTTCTTCAGTTTTTTCTTTTTTTCTTATGTTAGAGAAATGGAAAAGCAAATATTTGATATTTCATAATCTTGTCAAAAAGAGGTGTGCTTTCGTACTAAACAAAACTCTATTGTGCCGAATAATAGAATCCAACATTTCTTATAATTATTACATATGTCTAAATATACGTCCAATTATACTGAAAATTTTGATGAGAATTTTGAACATGTTATTGATTTTTACCAATTTTCCAATTTGGAAAGAACTCGGTTACCTGCGCGCGCTAGAGCATACACCACCAGGTTGCATTTAATCTGGTGTCCCTGTCGAGCCAAATAATGCCTGCCAATAAAGGGCAAGGAAGCATCACAGCAAGTATGAAACCCGTTACTCGACGGATTCCAAAACCCAAAAGGTGTGAATTATGTGTCACTGTTGAAAGGAACTGCCAAGAAATGGTACGTGATAACCTTGATATTGGTGAAAAGTAAAAATTCTGGACTTGTGTTTTCATGCTGGAACTCTTGTTTTCTTCGAAGAGGTACAGGATCTCTCAGGCCTCGTTTCCGCGTCACTCCGAAATTATCTAATTTTGTATTGGCCCTTCAAACTCTCTAAGGTCAAGAAAATTTTCCCGACAGTTTTAGTTCCTTTAGGATATTTCATACGATGCCCCTCAAAGTTCTCCTCATTCTGGTTTTGCCAAAACACAAGCGGAATTAGGAATCCTATTTTGGAGGCTTTGGAGACTTTCCAAAACGTGACAACTGACATGCTAATTGATGTTGCGAGGACCCTTAATAGCCTCAACCATCAAATGCCTGGTGTCCCTGTACACAGTTTGCTGTACAGCCAGAAATGATTTGCCAAGATGGTATGCAGCAGCATCATAATCCATAATTCTTGTCAACGATTCTCTTTATGGCCTCAAAGATCTGTCCAAGAAATATTGTTCCTCTGTATCATTAGAAACCCATGACGCCTAGCATGTATATCAATGTTTAGACTGTGTTTTCATTCCCTTTTCCCCACCTCCTGTTGATCATGGCATTCGACTTATAAACAAGATTTCTAAATCGCTAGAATATATATATATATATATATATATATAACAGTATTGTCAATTATAATTATAAATCAAAAGTTGAGAAATTTATAAATAATATCAGGATAATACAATGTTTAAGTCTGGAGATGAGACACGACAACTTGATTGGTTCATCTAACTTTACTGTTAATATTATATTAGCATTGTATCAGCCGAAGTAGCTCAAGAAAGGGTAGGGCCATTGTAGCTTTGACTCAGAACAGCAACTTGAGTATCGGTCCCCGCCTGCCATGGAAACTAGAGCATCTTGGGTTACAGTATCGAACAACTAAGCAAAAACAGCCAAGCTACTCTTCTAAATTTTTAGACCAGAGCAACTCCTCCCGACCTTCCAAGTCTTCCCTTTCCCTTTTTATGTTTGCCACTATCATTGTAAATTGCGAAGATGGAAATAGCATGTTCTTAACATCTCTCCAAAATTTCTTGCCAAAACGGGGAAAAAAACGAAGCACTCCATGTCATTTCTTTCAGCAGTAGAAAAATATCATTCTAACCCAATTAAATTCCTATTTTAGACATTTCAAAACCTGGTCATATTAATTTCAATAACTTATATATTACTTTATATATTTTTTAATTTAATACTTTTTTTTATTAAATTATACTATACCAATGAGCATTTACTACGTTTTTTTTTTTTTTTTTCAAAACAATCTCATAAACATATAGACCACCGAGGAGGGTGCTGTACAAGATTATCTGTAAATAGCTAATGTCATGAACTTGTATCGAGCACAAAGTGAAAATTTCCGAAATAGGTATTTTGTGGGTGGTTTACCTACCTGCCCTCTACCACCAAATGTATTTTATTATGCAAGACTGGATCTTCTTTTGTTGTTTATATGAAAATAGAATTGTTCTTATTTGATAATAACTTTATTTACTATCGAGTCTACAGTGACATTGTGAGCGTCAATTTTTCCTTACATAATAAAACCTTTAGTGACACATTTATATATGGTGACAGCATGCCGATGTATGCTTATGTATGCATGTATGTTTCTATGTATGCAATCAACAAGAACCATTCCACACTGCTAGACCCACTTCTAGAAGGGTCTTCCCTTTTGTACTTTCTTCCATTTTATTGTTGATTATGCATGCCATTTCACTAATTAAGCAAAGCTGCCCCAAGTTAAAAAAATGAGTTAAACGATAGCGGCTGCGACGGTGGAAATAAAAATATCTAAAGGCCCACCGGGAGCTACAGAGTCAGCAAAATCAGACTATGTTTCTGGACATGGTTGTCAATATTCCCAATATAAGACGTGCCAAAAGCCACTTAATAAATATTTACACAGTTATACTTATCCGGAAAAAAAAAAGAAAAAGAAAAAAAAAAGAATACACATTTATAAATTAGTCAAGCCGGCTAAGATTAGACATACCGGAGAATTCCGGCCAAATCCATAAGACCTTTACTAAGTGATATAAGAAATACAAATTGATTTTTTTTTTTTTTTTTTGTGGGGGTTTCTTTTAGGGTGTTGCAGGACTTGAATTGATACCAGGTACCTACTAAAGTCATCTTTGGTAAGGAAGAATTGCAGTTTGAATTCTAGACTTGAGACTAAAACTTTAGATTTGTGGGGGTTTCTTTTGGGGTGTTGCAGGACTTGAATTGATACCATGTACCTACTAAAGTCATTTTTGGTAAGGAAGAATTGCAGTTTGAATTCTAGACTTGAGACTAAAACTTTAGATTTGAACCACATGACTAATGACTATATACATAAAGGTTTTTATCCCACTAGTCTCACAATTCTTAAAGATTCAACCAATTAGTTATGAAGAGACTTTTGCTTGAAGATTTGGAGATGCATTGCATGGCAACGAAAGCGATCATCAAAGAGCCAGAGAGAAGAAAAGGCATCCAGAGAACTACAAACCAAATGTCCCATTTTAACTTCCCTAATTTGCAACTATAACGTGACAACAGTTAACCATATCCCACCTCGCAAAACCGCCCAAAAAAAAAAAAAAGAAAAAAGAAAAAGAGCATCCATTCATGAGCATTTGACACCGAAGTATCATCTACAAGCAATAATGGGAAGGCAAGATGGTCATCCTCATTCAATAATGACCTCAATGCATCCAATTTGGTGAAAGATCACATGGTAATAATTTAAAACTTGGGCTATCAATGTAATCATTCTTCTTTATCCGTTGGATCTACTTGTGGATGCTCCATTTATCCACTTGAGGTTGTACTCAACCATTCATTCATTATCTCACTTTTTTCCCTTTTTTTTTTTTGTTTTTTTTGTTTTCTTTTTTCAGAGGTCTAAATTTTGCGGCCAACTACCCAGAGATCACCATGACAATAATATGGTATTTGTTAGCTTAACTTGCATGACACATTTGATTAGGGGTTCTAGTTATATATATATATATATATATATTTTTTTTTTTGTATTTTTTTTTAATTGGCTGCTCCTAAGCCAGCATATTTCTTGCTTGCAACTTCATCAAATTGGTGGTGACTTAAAGCTAAGTGAATGGCATATCCATTGTCATGGAGTTTGTTGGGGTATCCACAAACCAGGCATAATGATTTTGGTAATGAAAAGAATATGATCCCTTTTAGAGTAGAAAAGGGGTCTGATGGAACTTTGGTTTCCCCCCACAAAACCCTTCTTTCCTGCCTACACAAGTAATTTTATTGCTTCCTTTTATCTTCTCAAAATAAATGAGAATTTGATTCTTCTTTCTTCTTCTCTATTCCGATTGAGAATCTTTACAAATGCAGATACGGAACAACATTTTCCAAACCTTTAATTTGACGATGAAAACTAGATAGTTTGGTGGCATTATGAACTCTTATGCATTCTCAATATCTGAAGTGTACGTACTTTTTCATCAGTCCATTGTATGCATCAAAGATCTACAGTAAATTCGGTGTAATATCACAACTGTGTCGTAGAGTGATTGAATCACCTAATGCTGTCATGAAATTTGAAATATTTCTTCACGGCAAGAAAAGGGGTTGTTACGATGTTTCAGCTCTGTTGCTTTCTTCTTCTTTTTGCGTTTTTTTTTTCTTCTTCTTCTCTCTCTCTTTTTTTTTCAAATGGTAGCTCAACTCACTTTCTTTCTTTTCAATATAGGTAACTTATCTTATCTCCAGTTCTCGTAAACTGCTAGTGGTTGTACCGTGACGCCCTAGCTAAACTGTGCAGTAAGAAGAGTTACTTTTTTAACTGTTTTTGAAAGAATTTCTTAACCTTTTGAGTTGCATGATACTGTTGGGATATCGATAAGGTCCACAATTAACCCATCGGATATATAGCATAGTCATTGGATGTATAGGATAGTCATTCTAGCGGCAGAACAAAAATTATTATTATTTTTTAAAATATATATATATAAAAAATCAAATTACATTGTGTATAATGCATATAACTAATGCATGAAATCAAATTTCAAAATAACCAAAAAAAAAAAAAAAAGCATGCTGAAGATTAATTAATTTAACCTAATATAGCGGAGTCACGAAATAACGTCAAGAGAAAGTTAGTTCGTGACCACATGTATTGTTTTACACAAATAAATTTAAAAGTAATATGGTGCATATATACTTAGGAGCAGACCCCTATTAATTTTTTGTTTTTAATCTGAACTATACAATGTGAGATAATCTCTTCTAATATATATATATATTATTTAAAATAATAAATAAAAAATATTTTTATTTTAAAAATAACTTAAAAACATGAAGAACAAACAGAGAGATGTTAA
Source organism: Bruguiera parviflora (assembly GCA_019804595.1). Taxonomy (NCBI): domain Eukaryota; kingdom Viridiplantae; phylum Streptophyta; class Magnoliopsida; order Malpighiales; family Rhizophoraceae; genus Bruguiera; species Bruguiera parviflora. Next base: position 1,227,179 of record CM034053.1, read on the forward strand.
TGCAGGAACTAGCGTCGACGAAAGAGTAGAAAATTACTAAAATAGTAGAAGATTAGTAATTATATGATGCATGTGATCGGCCAAAGTATGCAACAAATTATGGCTAGCGAGTATAGTATCCCCTTTTATAAATGAAGCAGCTTTGCAAGACCATGGAACTCACCTGCTTATCAAATAAAAAGAAAAAAAAAAAAGAAAATGATTGTGTACTGACCTCATCAGCAGTAGCGTGCACGCACGTGCCTAATCACTTCGTACTTCCTTCGACAGGAGCGTGGGTGCACGAGCCTTGGATTCACTTTGAATGGGACGGATATGGGGATGCTCGGTTTGAAGAGTTTCTGATAAAATGTTGCCATCCTCATACAAACAGCCTTGTAGTCAGGGGCTCTGAAGTCAATGCCACCTACACACGCACACGCACACGCACGCACAGAGACCCCCAAATGCATACACACACAACACTTATATATAAATAAATTTGGTTTATGCATCCACATTGATTATAAAAGACTTGCCATTGGAGGAACGAGGGGGGTGCTGGCCAAAAAATTCCAACTACGACCCTCCCAATCTTTATAATCCCATTTCACTTGGGCATCTTCTTCCCAGCCAAACCCCACCAGAAACAGCATGGAAATTCAACACAGAGAGAGAGAGAGAGAGAGAGAGAGATAGAGAAGCCAATTTATAGTTGAGAGAAGAGAGAAGATAGATGTGTGTGTTTGTGGCACGAGTACAAGAGAAACAAAAACATTGCATAAAATAAGCAAAGTTGTTTAAAGAAAGGGGGGGGGGTTTGTTCTTTCAAGTTTTTAACCCATCCCTTCTCTCACCAAGTCTTGTTTTTCACTCTTCAATCTCCAACCCACATCTACACCTAAAATTTCTCTCTTCTCTCTCTCTCTCTCTCTCTCTCTCTCACACACACACACACACACTAAGTGGTGGTTTCTACTTTTTGGGGGTGGAGGAGGGGGTGCTGAATTAGACCCATCAATGGAAAACACAACAAGAGCCCAAGAAGCCAAAAACTTATCTCCATTAAACTCTCCACATAGCAGTGGAAGCAACAATGGTGTCCAAATCCACACCCCACCACTCACCCCAATTCCCATCTCCAGATCTGACACCAACCCTTATCCTACAACCTTTGTCCAGGCAGACACCTCCACTTTCAAGCAAGTTGTCCAAATGCTCACGGGGTCAACAGAAACAGCGAAGCAAGCATCGTCGAGAACAAGTCCAACAACAGCCACCCAAGATCCAGCGCCAACTCCACCAATATCAAGAAACTTCACCATCCCACCAATCAAGAGCGCCCCAAAGAAACAAAACAGCTTCAAGCTCTATGAGAGAAGAAACAGCAACCTTAAAAACAGTCTCATGATCAACACCTTGTTGCCCAGTTTCGCAACTAACAGCTCTATTACAGGATTGTCTCCTAGAAATAAGCCAGAGATCTTGTCTCCAAGCTTGCTTGACTTCCCTAAGTTGACTCTTAGCCCTGTGACTCCATTAAATGAAGACCCTTTCAACAAGAGCTCACCATCTTTAGGGAATTCATCATCAGAGGAGGAAAGGGCAATAGCAGAGAAAGGTTTTTATTTGCATCCATCGCCCATGTCTACTCCTAGAGATTCAGAGCCACAGTTATTGCCACTTTTTCCTTTGACCTCTCCAAAAGCTTCTGGGTCTTCTTCTTGATGAAGAAGGGCAAAGATGAGGAGACGGATGACTTGGATTTTGAGGGAGAGGTAGAGATTCTTGGTTCAATTGTACAATTTGATCTCTCTTTTCTTCGATTTATGCTCTTACATTTGGGCTTTTCTTCTTTTCTGTTATTTTTCTTTTCTCTCTCTCTCTCTCTCTCTGTTTTTTTTTTTTTGCTTTTTTTCCTCTTCCAGTGATCTGTTTTGATGTAGGCTTATGGCCTAGCCTACTATTACGAGATAAAATCATTTGGGAAAGTTTTCATCTTTGAGAATCATCAACAACTTCTCGTGAATCTTCTGTGTTGACCCTCTTTGATGTCTTCCAATTTCTCCCTCCCTCTTATTGTGACTGCATATGAGCATTAAACATTAACTTGACCACTATACTTAGGATCAATTAGAGTAACATTTGCAAGTGCACTAGGAATGTTTCTCAGTGGAGAGAAATGTTTGTGACCAATCAATGTAGCAGCATATTGTAATAAAGTTATTCTGATTCACTTTACTATCAAATTGATGCATTGATGTTCGAGGCCAATTTGGGAAATTAAACTTGCAAAGATGCCTATGTTTTGCAACTTTGGTGCTGCGTAATGGAAGTGGTCTAGTCGCTAAATCAAGTCAACTTCCACTTCAGTATGTTGTTTGTACAGTTTTCCTACTCAAAGAAGGTATATTTTCTTTGAATGGCCCACCGAAACATGTTTTGAACAAAGTTCATCACAGTGTAGCTTTATCATCCAAATTATTTGACTTTATTGAGAGCTAGGGGATAATCCAGCGAGATAATTACTTTGTAGAATCAATTTGTACAAGAAGGAAACAAGGAAATAACTAGCTGTTTCGGATATGAATGCCCAGAATGGTTTGTCCTGTTATTTTGTTTTGTGGATCCTGCTTTTAGCCCCCTTTTCTATTTCCCGTGGGATGCTTTGGTTAACTGCATCTACTTGATACAAGATGCTTTTGCAGTCTGATTGTAACATATTCTTGAGTCCCTACCCTGGTCAAGAGAAACAAAATCTGGGGCATCCCTGGAATATTTATGCTAGCATCTAGTAAAATATATGCTTTTGTATGAAACTAATATCAGCAGAAAGAAGAAAACTAATGGCCCATCTCAGTTGCTTCTTTCATGAAGTATGTTTGGTCACATGTCCTTTGCAATAACTTTAAATTGCAATGCCATCATGCAGGTCAGTCTTTCCAATTTTAAATTTGTTTTTAGCTCATCATGCAGTCTTTTTGGACTTGGAGGATACCGCCTGTGCGTGAAAAAACAAGAATGTTTACGGGAATTTAAAAAAAAAAAAAAAAGGATGGAAAAAGAAAGTGGAACCTTGTAATGATAAGGATTGGAAAAGAAGGGAAAAAGGAGGTAGCTGAGACAAAATGCATAACAAAAAAAGCACAAAATTGTGGAAATAACTTTTTCCTTTTCTTTTGATTTCTCTTCTCTCTGAAGTTTTTTGGTCATTTTTGTGTGCGAGGGGTTGAAATGGTGGCTGGTCAGTTGTACAAAGAAGTGGCCAAAGATCTAATTGTACGAGTCATGTTCTAGTTGCAAACTGAGTCCTTTTTAGCAACCCCATTTGGTGCACTTGCAAAAAAAAAAAAAAAAAAAAAAAAAAAGTGTTTCTATATCTGTTATGCACACACACACACACACACACACACACACACACACACACACACACACACACGAAGTGTTTCTATATCTGGACTGTTCAGTGTAGTCCTTCAGTATATTTTGTAAGAACCTGACCTTTTACCAACTCTGGTTTTGCATCATTTAATTTAATTGCTGACTTTCCTTAGCAGTCCAAAAAAAAAAAAAAAAAATTTAATTGCTGGTTGTTTAGCATTAGAAAGAAAGATCGCCTATCAATTTATTGACTCCACGCCTTCTTTTGGCTAGTTTAGAAAGTTTTGAGTCTCAACTCGCGGGAAGTCTGTTTTGTCTCTCAATCTACGAGTCCTCTTACAACATTGAAACTTAAATGCCCCAGACTACTTTTCCATACGATTTTCCCAGCGATACAGTCCCTTTAGAAAGAATGCAATTTAATATTACACAATTTATGTGATTTTAATGTGGAAAACAAATCTGCATGGTAGACCCTGCAATTGCAGGCTTCTACAATATTCATAATAATTCAAAATTTAAAAAATCAACAAATATTTGCTCGTCTCTGTCAACCGCACCGCGCTGTGGGAAAATGGCCTCACCTTATGAGCAATCGGAGGTAATAATTCAATTAGTTAATAATTTAGCATATATTTTTTTTTATTGATTTGGATTCGAGCATTTATATTAAATGTAAAAGTGGGGTTATAAAATTCCAATTTTGTTGAATATAAAAAATAAGTTCATTCGAATTTAATATTATTAAAGTAATAATTTTTTAATAAAAAATTTGAATAAAAACAATAAAATGTTATTTTACAAATACATGTTTAAGATATTAAGATTTTTTTATTTTTTATTTTTGGTGTGTGTAAGGAAAACAAATATCTTCCCCTCCGAAGAATCAATACACATTTGAATTTATGGTTGATCAAGTGGTCACAGAGAGCTTAGTCTCTATACAATTTAATGATATTTGGCATTACTAGTGGTGGGTCGGCCCTTTTATAAATGTCAATATCGTATGATAACCTCGATGTTTACTTTTGAAATATCTTACGAGGTGGTCAAAACAATAATTAAACAAAGCAGAGAGTCTACTAAAGAATTCATGACAACGTCAACAAAGTGTCCTTTCTTTCTAATTTTTGATGATTGTGTTTGCTCCTCTCTCTTAAAAAAAAAAAAAAATAATTAAATTATTTAATGACGGAGAGATTGAAAGAGATCGAAGAAACGCGAAAGAAATAAAAACAAAAGGCAGCTCAGGTAATTGTAATCAACATTTTTAAGAATTATTCAACAATTTCAAACATTATTGACCGATTATTGATCGATGTAGATCGAGCTCTCCTCCATCTTCTTCTTCTTCTTCTTCTTCTTTTTTTTTTTAATTTTTTTTTTGTGGGTTAATAATTTAACTATTGTATCGAGAACTTTTTCGTTAATATATATTTTAATATTTTCAAGTTTACCTTTGTACTTTTATTTAACATGACAAATTAGAAAGTAGAAAGTACTCTTACAATATGTAAAACATTTTAAAATTATTTTCAACAACATAAATAATATAATATTCTTAATAATATATGTGATGAAATTCTCTCACTCAATTGACTTGGTTACTATCTCAGTATTGGGAGTACATGGACTCCATTAAATAAAGGGTTAATTTTACCCCCCCCAACAAAAAAAATTCAATCCAATATCTCAAATTAACTACAAATTAAACCTTGATTTTTAAAATATTGCAATTAAACCCCCAAATGCTTAATTTTAACCCCCCCACCCCACCAAAAAGGCATTTTTGGTACTCTCGCTCTAAAATCGCCTGCCAAAACTTCTATTTTCCCCGATGGTTCTTGCTACAAGAAAAAAGGTGCAAATCAAAATACCAGACCCAAAACTTTTTTGGTTGCCCAAATTGGTAAACCTTTGCTTTTATAATTTAGGGAAAAAACGACGTTAAAGTTTTAATTGTAACTTTTGAAAGTTGAGGGGGGTTTTTTTTTTTTTTGTCCTTTAATCTAGTTAACCCTTAGATAAATTTGAAAGAATATGGCTATGTGAGGTCTATCAAATTATAATTGTAAATCCATGAAAGCGTTGCATATGTAAAAGATCATGCGAGCAATGTATGCATACAGTGGATCAGAAAGAGACTTTCAAAACACGTAAAAACCCAAAAAAAAAAAAAAAAAAAAATTAAAATTACAAGGTGAAAATTTTTTTCCCCCTTTTTTTTTTTTTTTTTTTGAGCTTCTCGATTCCGGCCACTTGGCCCTCTTCCTCTCCCTTGTTCTTGTTGACTTTCGTATTTTGATTTATGCTTTTGCCGTCTTTGCTCTGTCTTGATTGTTAAATTTCTCAATCAATAAATCGAGTCATTTTCACCTTGTGCTCGTCGCTGGATTTTTCTGTTGGAAGGGTTCAATAGGGTGTGTGTATCCCTTTATTGCTTGCGATTCACTTTACTCTCTGCACGAGAGTGGCTCTGTGAGTTTGATCACCTGTGATTATTTGCTGTTATCGACTTGGTCATGGCATTGCTATTTAAATTGTGTGTTTTTTTTTTTAATTTTTTTAAAAAATTTTTTCTTCCTCTTTGGTATGCGGATTCTGCAATTGAAAATGGTGGATTGAGGAGTGAAGTGATAATGAGACTTGATTGTTTAGTTCATGAGAAATTGTGAGAAAATACGAGAAATTGTTTAGTTCTGCAATTGTAAGAATGATGTTATAGTGCATAAATTTGAACTTTGTTTTTAGACCCATAACATGAAAATTGCACGTATTAGGCTTCTCGCCCTCATTGTCTTTTTGTTGATTTAGGCGAGGATGCAAATTCTTTAGTTTTGTAAGTTACGAGCCGATTTTTTTCTTAAATTAAAAAAAATATAAAATACGTTAGGGTAATGTTATTAATTTGTCTTTTTCGTTAAAAAAAATAAAAACTTTTTTTTTTATAAAAAGAAATCTAAAAAATCATAATTAAGATTTCCATTTTTTAAAATTTTAAATTTAGTAATAATAAAAATGTCTCATTCTTTTATATATATATATATATATTTTTTTTCTATCTTTTTCTTTGGTCGCATCACTCTATTACTTTTCTTCTCTTTCTCTGCTTATTTTTTTTAATTTATCTCCTCTTGCTTTTTTCGCTTGTTTCTTCTTTTGATTAGATTTTTATAATTTTATTTGATTTTTAAATTTAATTTTAGTATATATATATATATATATATATATATATTATTATTTTTTTCTTTTTTATACTTTCTCTCTCTCTTTTCTGTCACATTATTTTTTTTTCCCCTCTTTTCCTGACCACTCTTCGCGCGCTTCTTTTTTTGTTATCAACTTTTTACAATTTTATTTGATTTTGAGATCCAATTTTATGTCTCTTTTTCTCTCCCTCTTTTTTATCTCGTTCTCCTTATATTGCTGCTTTCTTCTTGCTCTTCCTTCTCTCTTTACTCACTTTTCTCCTTTTCTTTTCTTTTCTTTTTCATTATTTTTATTTTCCTAAGGTTGTTAAATTTTATCTTTTTTTTAAATGGCTTCAATTTTATTTTTATTTTTTTGTTTTTTAAAATTTTAATCTCAAATTAGATTCTATTTTTTCTTAATTGTACAATTTTTATCTTAATTTTAATAATTTTTAATTAGATTTTATTTTTTAAATTTTGTACTCTTAATATTTTATTTTTAAAAAATTAAAAATTACTTAAAATATATATTTTAATACTTCATCATTTTATTTAATTTTTAAATTTATTATTACGAAATTCAATTTTATGATGTATTATTTTAATTAAATTATTTAGACGTATTTTTAATTATTTATTTTTTAAAAAATTAATAAAATAATTATTAATAATAAAAAAATAAAAATAAATATCAAATAACACTAAATTGACAACAAATAACATAATAAGAATAAAATAATAATAAAAAATTAACAAAAAAAATCAGAACACACTTTTAACCATGGAGTTGTTCATCGACTACAAGAAATCCTCAATCATCGAAATTCAGTTGGCTGCTTTGGTTCAACCTTTTACAAACACCCCCCCAACAACAAAAAAAGTTGGGAAAGTTAATGCACTAATTGTGTAAATGGTTTTGCTTTAAGAATTGTGAAGCTTTGCCATTGAAGAAAGCTCTTAATTTTAAGAGTGGTTAATTTACTGAATTGTTTAGAATGTTATCCATGCTGGTATTGGGCGTAGGCATATGTCTGATGAGTTCGAAATACAAATAAAACCAAAAAAAAAAAAAAAAAAGAAGCTACTTTATCACCCATTAAAGTGGTTTAGTGATTTGAACTGTTCATTTAAATTATATATATGATCATGAATTTGAATTTTTGTTAAAAATTTTTAAGTTGAGTTAAATTTGGATGGTATATGAATGATTAGTAACTTACACTTTCATTTTCGTTGATTAAAAAAAAAAAAAAAAGAGAGGCCAATGAATTTAAGATAAAGAAACTAAATAAATGGAAAAAAAAAAAAACCAAAAAACCAAAAGCTCAGGCCCCCCGCCGCAAATTGCAAAACCCTTCCCGGTGAGAAGACTCCAAAAACTCCGGTTATCGTCGTCCAACGCACACTCTGCTGCCGTCTCATCTTCCCGTGTCGGCCATCCCAATCCCCATGTCAAGAGGCACAGAGCGTCTCATAAAGAGCGTGAAGCAGTTCGCAGACACTCAATACAAGCACTTCACCACCCGATATGGCCAGCAACTGATTGACATCTTGGATTTCCCAATAAAGCTCGTCTTGTCTCCTTTCACTCTTGCATTTGACGTCGTCGGATCCGCCCCTCGAGGTTTCGGCGTCCCCGAGCTTGCCTCCAGGCTCGCTTATGGTTCCATCTTCGTAAGAATTCTCTTTCCTACTCACTACCCTTCTCTTCAATTCTCCAATGTTGTGCGCTTGCGTGTTCTGTGTTGTCGTGCAAGTTTGGACAATTCGGTGCTTGTTTTGGTCTCTGCTCGTTGGTCGCTCAAATGGGTATTGGTGTACGTGCGTAGTTGCCTATGCTGGAGTCTAAAGATGCAAAATTTATGTCTCTCGGGGAACACTCAAGAGTTAAGTACGTAGACTTCTATCTAAAGGTTCGGGGCTTTAATCCTAGGAAGAGGGTGTGAGATTTATGAGAACGGGAAGAGCTATCCATTTTGTAGCTCTCAACCTAATGGGCCTTCCAATGGAACCAAAAAAAAAAATTGCAAAATTTATAATATGGTGCTTTGAATGTGGTTGTCTGTTATGTTGCTGTGGAAATATGAGCATTTGTTAGGCTGTTTTTGGTTGCCATATGGTTGATTTTGTTTTGTTGGATAATATTCTGTAGTTTTGCTAGTTGTTTTTGAAGGTAAAATTCTATCCTCGAACTCTGTCTAGGAGCTTATCTGTAGTTCTTGTTTTGTGCTTTTGTTTTGGTTAAATCAATAAGTTAACCTTGAAATTATTTTATATTTTTAATCCTCCCCGTGTCTTTGCTTTCAAATTTTGCTGAGTTGTGCTTCCTTTTGGGTTGTTGGTTGTTTGTTCCTTGAATGTGGGGTTGTTTTCAGAATTTGGATTTCATGCTGGTAGTTTCAATATTTTGTAATATAAATAGCTCCTCCTCCTCCTTTCAAAAAACAAGAAGTCAAACTTCTCTTAGTTTGTTTATCCTGTTAAGTGTACTTGTCACTTGGTAAATGATGCAGGAGGTTTGAAGTCATTTTATTGCAGTTATGTGAATAAGTAGAAGTAATGCAGGGAAACAGATATGTAATTTTGTAATTTGTTTTCTAAATGAATTGTTTCAGGCTGTTGCCACTCTTGGGACCTATGACATCATATTGGAGCTAGGGAAGAAGGTGGTATGCCAAAGGTGCTTGTTGTGGCTTTAAATTTATTCTCCTTAGTCTTGTATGATTTGTCATCATACAACATTTGTGCTCCATTTAGTATTGGGCCACAGCTTTTGGATTTTGAAATCAATCTAGGACATTTCTTTGTGATCTAAGATATAAGGTGAAAATTGCTGCTGTTGCTTCTCAAGAAAGATATTTTCTGGAAGTCTCTCACAAAAGTAAATCTATGTTTTGCCTATAGTTTCAATGTGCACACTGAAAACATTTGCGTCGATTCAGTTTACCGATGAGATGCTGTCTATGTGCATTAGATCTAATCTTGTTAATTTGTGCTGAGTGTCTCAGATTATGTGTTGCTAGTTGCTAGTACTTGAAGCATGTTAGCACATGCCTAGTACAGGCCTATACTTAAAACAGCTCACATAAAAATGAAGTTGGTGTTTTACAGTTATCCTACTCTTATTGGAAGCTTTTGGTTGTACAATTGTACATTCTGTAGAGTGAGTGCTTTGTTGCTTGAGGTTGTTTTCGTGAAATGCAGAAACTGTCGAACTTGCAATGGATGGCAAGCATTGCGATGCACCATGTGCAGAGGATCCGGGAAGGTGCAATACCAAGTGAAGAAGTGCACCTTAAGAAGGTAGATGAAGCTATGAAACTCACCAACATAAGAATCTGGTGTTTGTTAGATTCAAACACCTCAAATTAACAAAGAGGGCAACAAAAAAGATTGAATATGTATGTTATCCTCTTCCAGAAAGTGCATGAATGTCCTAAAGTTCAATTTGAACTTATCCATGGAACCTTATTTGGGACTTATACCAACTCAATTGACCTGTGACTGAATATGTAACTCTTCTAAGTTGCTTCTCCTTTCTTTACAAGATAGCTAAGATGCATGCATGATAGTGTTTATTTAGCATAATTGGAATCAGTTTCTACATTTTTGAAGTTTTTTGAAACAGTGACAAACAGTGGATAAATTACATTATTCATCACAAACCTTATAACTTACTTTCATTTTCATCATTTAACCTTAATTTCTTGTAACCAAAACAGTCAACTTCTATTTTATTTCAATTTAGTCATTATGTCACTTTACATTAACAAGATCGAATGAAAGGTTTTATTTCAATTTTTTATTTTTCAAATGTCATCATCACTGTTGCACTCTATAATTTGGAATGAACTAAATAATTTTAGTATATGAAAATGTTGATTGAACCAAAAGCAAATCTAATGGACTTAACTGCATAAAAATGTATTCTTTAGGGGGTGAATTTTATAGCATTTCATCTAATTGAATGACAGAATGATTAAGTTGAAACAAAATAGAAGTTGAGTGATTGGATTGTAACAAGTTAAAGGTGAGTGATGAAAATGAAAACAAGTGATAAGTTGAGTGATGAATTATGTAAATTACCTGTCAAATAGTGGACTAGTTGGTACTACATAAGGTGCAGTCTTCGATGGAAATTATCAAGTGAAAGTTGTCTGTGACAATAAGCATGCAACAACTAGATTCTCACATTAAGGGGTAGCATCCACTTCGTGCTAAAGAATTTTGAAGCGGTGGATGTCCCTTATCTTTTTCTAGGTCCTTGCTTGGTAGAAACATGACAACAATATATATTTTGTAGTTTCCTTCAGTTAGTCCATTTCTTAACTAATCTTATTTAGCAGCACTAATTTATGCTTCGTACTGAAGTTAATTAATAAGTGCTTAGCACTGAAATTAATTGAGTGATCCTTGAATTATCATATAAAATGGGTATTTTCCAAGTTCTTTCATCTTATTTTTGACCACCCATAGAATTATTTACAGTGCTCCAAATGAGTTATGAACTGAAACTAAAATTTTTTCATTTATTTTTTGTCGTATGGATCTCTTGCAGTGGAGAGAAGGCAACAGCTGAGCATATTGCCGATGCCATCACTGAAAATCGAGCTGAACTGGTGCATCTGCCCTCCACAATGGATCTTAATATGCCTTTGCCATTGAAAGATTGTCCAACTTGTGAAGGAACGGTGAGACTTAAATACCTCACCGTGTGCAGCCAAGTTTTCAAAGATTTCTTGCCTCCCTTTGTATCATTATTGGCTCTTTATTTGAAAATGATCTAATTTTATGGCACCCTTCCCATTTTTGGTTTTGTTTAATGGTTTTGCTGTCTGATATCTATTCCAACTTTTTTATTTGTTGCATTCTTGAACATATATATTAACAATGTGACCTTTCTTTGAGTTTAAGCTGCAAAATACCTGCTGAATATGAATGTAAGTTTATGATCTTTGACTGCATGTTTACTGTTGCAGGGTGTGATGAGCTGTCCTGAATGCAAAGACAAATTACAGATCCGGATTTCTGCCGATGATGTAAGATTTCTGTTTTTAATTTGTTGATTATTTTCTTTCTTTAATGCCAGATTAATTTGAATTTGGTCAAGTTACTCCACACTTTCATAAACGAGTGTTCTTGATGCATATGGCATGTTTGTGAAGGTTATAACTTAGAAAATTTGGTGCTAGTCAACCTTTTCTTTATTTTGTTCCTGTTTTTTCATACTTGTATCTGCTTCTTTCTTTGTTAACTCTATACAAATGATGGCTGGTGGCATAACCAGACTGCATCTTATTATTATCCACCAAGTTTTTGCAACTTGCCAATGCCTTCCTAATGAACCATAGTGTATCATGCTAAAAAAGAAAAATCTTAATGTACCCTTTTTTTAGCAACTCGTACTTTAAGAGAAGAAGAGTTGCTGGTGCAATAGCAATGCATGTGTTGGCTATCTTATCATAAAATCATGTTTAGAGATGCATAAACCCTTCAGTGGTCTCCTTAGGTTTTTGTTCTCCATAAAGGGGAAGGCCCACTGTCCTTTCCAGGTCTTGCTTTCTAGCCTTTGCAATTTTCAAGTCAGAAGGGAACAAGTAGGCAGCTGGGTTGTTCTACTCCAGAGGAAAGAGCAGAACCTTCACTAACAAGGCAACCACTTTGCTAGGAAATGATGATAAACCTCCATGAATATGTGGATCTCAATTTTGTTGTTTACTCTCCCTGCCGCATCTACTTAGTGGTCTGTTTAATAAAGACAAGTAGGAATTATGAAGAAGATCTTTATATCTGAATTGTCACATGTTCCCATACATTAACGTGCAACTAGGTTAAGTTTCCCAGCCTTTCTTTCTTCTGGACTAACCATTTATTAGATTTAGGGGATACATAGCTTCTTGTTGAGAGTTGACTGTGGTGTGTTTAATAGAGTACTGGTTTTATGTTACAGTTTTGTGAATTATTTTTCTTTTAACTTTTTTTTCTATCCATTAGAAAATCCATTGGGCCATAGGGAATACGCAACAAGGGTGGCCCTCCCCTATCTCTGAAACTCCCTCTTCCCCTCCCATGGTTTGAATCTGGGACCCCCAAGTTGGTACATTTTCAAACCATTTTGATTATGATTGTGAAAAAGTAATAAACTTTATAGTCAAAAGTTCTTAGTGGTTGGTATACTAAGACTATTTAATCAGATTTGACCAACCATTGGAGCAATAATGTACAAGAACAACAATAACAAAGTCGTAATTTCAAATTTAATTGGGTCTGGCTAGTGCTGTGCATGATAAAAATAGAAGTAGCACTAGTAGAACAAAACAATTGGTGACCGTGTGTTTGGGACTGTTAAAACACGTCTTACATACAATTATCACTGGTATTAAATTTTGAGCAATAATGTACAGAAACAACAATAATAAAGTTTTAATCTCAAATTTAATTGGGGCCAACTAGTGCTGTGCATGATAAAAATGGAAGTAGCACCAGTAGAACAAAATAATCAGTGACTCTGTGTTTGGGACTGTTAAAACACGTCATACATATACTTATCATTGGTATTAAATTTTGTTGTTATTTATTTATTTATTTATTTTTTAGCTATACCGTGTGTTTTACTTCCTGTCAACTGATGTGTGAAATTAGGATCCTTACACTGTTGTTCCTACTCCTGCAGATCATGGAGCCACCTTGGAAAGCCTATAATATCTTGAAAAAGATGGATTATCCTTATGAGGTTGGTACCATGTCTCTTATTGACAATATACATAAGTTTCCTTGACACTTGTCTAAGCTTTATATGTTTGGAATGAGTTTTTAGCTTTATTTCATTAACTGATATGTATGTGGAATTCTTCCTTAAATTTGATGTCACACAATTTTCTGTACACTGGGGAGGATGGTGGGCCTATGCTTTCCAATCGCATGCATCTTCTATTAGGCTGTGGGGTTAATGTGTGCATCTTGGTTGTTTTTGTATGCAAGTACATATTGTTCATTATTTGTCTTTTCCTTTAAATGGCCTTCCAACATTGTCTGCTAGAGTCTTGATTTAGTCTTTTAATAATTCACTTTGTCTATGAGTCAAACCTGTCTCAACCTGAACCTGAAGATAGATTAGCTGGCACCAATTTACTGTCTTCATGCCACTTGTTGTTTTTCCATTAAAGAACTGGATGTGCATTACTCAAAATCCATGTTCTTTCCAGTGGTAAACATCCTACTCTTTAGCAAATTTGCTTGACATGGCAGTAATAGTCATTGGAGTTACATAATATGTTGCCCCCTGTGGTCTTCGAGTTATTGAAGGGATCTGAGCTTAATAACTATTTTCACCGAGATAAGTATTCTTGTATGTTGTTTTAAACTTTTGTTCTTTCTCTTTCTTGTTTTACCATCATAGCTAGGAGATATCCACTTATGGCTTTTATGTATAAAGTTATGAGCATGATCTTTTATCAACAACAGAAACAGTAACAATAATAAAGCCTTAATATCAAATTTAATTGGGGTTAGCCACACAATTCTTTTCTTGTCATTCTGTTTTATTATGAACTAAAGTTCAATGTGAGGCATCATTGTTCTAAATCCTTCCTAAATAAGGACTCCCAACTCTTTTATCTGGTAAGAGTAGACTGCTGTGTAGCTCATGATTTTTCTTTGGCATCGTCTTTATATTGGCATGTATAATGTAACTTTATGCATCTTATTATGTTCTAATGGTGGAGCCTTGATTGTATTTGCTATTTCAGCATATAGTGGACAGCATGAGAGACCCCAGCATTGCTGCTTTTTGGTTGTTTTCCTTGCCCCAGATTGTAGGTGGATTCAACTATGATGATGATGTCAAGCAGAAAATTTGGTGGCAATACAGGGTACAAAGTCCTTTTGCTGCCCCCCCTTGAGTTTATTTGCTTCTATTTTGTGTCCTGCATGTTTTCTCATTGTCATGTGTCATGGCAATGCTTGAAAGGGGATTCTTTTACTTAATCTCTGCAACTTCAGCCCTCATAAGCAAAGAAGTGGAGATGTATATATACTTTATTCATTGTGTATGAAGTGCACTGCAGAACATTATTTTGTGCAGTCATTTTGAGAAGTCTAGATATATCTCAATTCACACAAATTTTGCAATTGTCAGAAAAGACGTTGAAAATAAACGCTTAACCTTCATCAAGCACCTCTTTTTCTATAAATTGTTGGATTTTTTTTTTTATGAGGGCTATATCTGGTGGATGTTTTTGCTAATTTAAGTTCTTGCTTTGCATAATGAATTTTGAAATCAAGGAGTAGACGACAGAAAACTTTCCTGTGAAAATACTTTCTCAAACATTATCCCATATTTCAATTAAAGAATATATGTATGGTTGTTACTTACATTGTGCTTCTGTCCATCAAATATGGTGTGGTTTTCATTTAGATGTCCATGTCATTATGATTTAGTTCTTCAATCTTATTCCTTTATTCTCAGTGCATGATGATATGTTTTTGTTACGCTGATTTTGTGAAAGGAAATGATGCACCATTTTGCTTGCTTAAGTAGCAGTTTTAGAAGCCAAGCCATGTGAGCACCATTAGGCTATTTCAAGAGTTACAAAAATCCATGACCATTTGGCCTGTATGTCAAATTAGCAATATAGCAGTTTGCTAGGACAGATTGACTGGCTCACTGCCTTCTATTAAGTTATAACTGTTGGAGTTCTGTCTTTAGGAATCAATGCGGTATGATCAACTACGAGATGCAGTTGCCAAGCGAAGTCCTGGCTGGGAGCACTTTCAAGAAGTAAGATATTCTTTTATTGAAAATTTCCTGTTGCTCTAAAGTCATTGGTCAATCTGGACATTGCATTTATCCATTTAAATGTCTCTATATATTTCCCATTTATTAAGTTAATTTATCAATCATGAAGCTTGGGCAAGATAGCATAGTATGATTTTTGGAATGACATGGGCAAGGCAGCTTTAGTAAATCCATATTTCCATTTTCAAACGTGGACATATTCAATAAAGGGATGCCATTTTTTTAACCAGGGATTTATTTATCTCTGGTTTGATTCTCTTTCTTTATATGTAAGTGCCTGCCTGTCTTTTACCCCTCCCCCTCTAATTCATTGGAAATTAAGAAGATTCTATTAATAATTTTGTGTTATATGTTCTCTTTCAATTCCCATTTCTCATTTCTGTTAGTTTTCCTTGTTCAGAAGGTTTGTTATCAGTTCTATTTCCAAATTGGTTGGTAATAACCTGTAAACAGCTTTTTTCTTTATTTTATAGCTTGAATTTTTACTTGTAGCTTTACTTATCTAGGAAATATGAGTCAGGTTAAAAAGTTGAAAATCTAGGTTATGAATAGATTCTCATCTTCCACCGCCAAGGCTCATCCTTTAAAAAAGGCGTCCCAATACACAAGGCTCTCATATTGTAGGATCTACAAAGGTTGGATGTATCTTACCCCTGTTTTCATAAAGAGCTTGCTTCTGTGGGTACACAATGGCATTCCATTGTCATATGGATTGTGAGGTTTGCCTCGCTTTAAGTACCAGGAATGCATGCTGATGCATTTCAAGAGAAGGTGTGGTAGAAGGCAGGGAAAATATTTCATCCAGCATGGTACAAATTACAACAGTAGTCTGTTAGGTTATTCATTAACATCTTGGTCAGCCTGACAGCCTTCAGACTATTAGGTCTTTCATGTTCAGGAGAAAATTGAAGAAAGTTTGCTTCCTGTCTTAATAATAGGAGCAAGAAGTATATCTTCATTTGAATTACTAGCTGCTTTAATAGATAGAAGTTGGAATGGTTTGGGGATGACATGCCGTCACTCTTTTATCCTTCTTTGACTATTGGCTCAGTTTTAAGTGTTGAAGCTTGGGCGTTGGTAGTGTGAAGTACTCCTGTTGTTACAATTGATGTCCAGTGGCAAACTTTTCTGAACTCTTTCATCGATATTGTTTTTCTTTTTTCTTCAGTCTTGACAAATAGTAATATATGAAATTATCATCCATGAAAAATTAAAAATTCCTATTGTATATATGGAATAAGGAGTAATTTCAGGAAGGAATACAGCATATTGATCATCCTAAACTCTTGGACCGGAGTTTGACTTATGGTTATGGAGATGCATATAGATTTTATATTATAAGGAGTGCCACACAAGGTAATGAAGAGCGTGCATCATTGTGCAATGCTGTTTCGATTTCCTCTATTGTGTTGATAATTGAAATCTTGGATTCAGTATGTGTGCAATGGCGCCCAATGGCATATATCCCTTGTTTGCCAGAACATTTTGACTGGAGTTTATTTTTATTCACAGGCCTTGATCTCCATAGATCCTGTCCATGCCAGGGAGGATCCTGTCGTTGTAAAAAATATTCCCTATTACAAGGCAAAGAAAGCACTGGAGGCAGAGGTCATGAAACTTGATCCTCCACCACGGCCACAAAATTGGGGTGTGAGTACAGCATCAAGATACCCATGCCCCCAATAGCTTGCTTTTGGTTCAAAATTATAATGGTGCTAATCGACATGTGTTGGCAGGAGCTGGATCTTCCATTGAATGCATCATCATGGAGTGAGGAAGATCTTAAAAAACCAGAAAAATTCTATGAGATGACTGTTCTTCTTAATGCGCAAAGAGAGATTGCCGATAAAATCTTGGATGCACAATGGGAAGCTAAATGGCATCAAGAGAAGGTTCATAATGGTTGCATTTTTTTTGCTTGTGCCTAATTGATCCTGCACTACTTAGTCCTGGATTTGAAGTGACAGAGGGAACTATTCTTTTTTTACTCCCCCCTTTAATTTGTTTAAGTATCTGACCCATGAAAACTGGAAAACACCCTTGCATGAAAGGAGAAAAGATTTTTCATTTGAACAAAGGCATTTTGCATTTGAAAAGGTTGGCAAGCTTCCCTCGTCATTTTTTTCAAGTCCTCTGTGTTGGTTTTCTGCATATGCCGTCTGCATTTGTTCAGTGCATGTGGGGCCTTTTGTCTCTCTTTTTTTTCCTTTTTTTTTTTTATTTTTTGTTAAATCCTTTCTTTCATTATCTTGTTTTTTCTTTTTAAAACTAAAAGAGAAAAAAGAGAAAAAGCTCATGAGCCGTTTTGGCTTTTTGATTTTCTACGCGATTTATTTTGGGTGGCAGTTGAATGAAATGCTGGAGGAGAAGGTGAGGCCATACGCTCAGAACATTGAGAATACTGTCCTTTCTCGGCCTATCATGGTCCAGCCACAGAATCAGGATAAAAAGGTCTGGCTCTTCTCTCTTGTTCCACCTAACAACTATTAAGTTTATCAGCTAAACTTGAGCAACATTGTAGAACACTATAAAAAACTAAAATGCCACCACCATGACTTAGGCCGTAACCGTTGGAGTTTAATGTGTAATCCATTCATTAGCTTTACATGGTATCAGAGTCTTCATCAGTAAGTAAATACGAGTTTAAATTACGTTATTCTCGTTCTTTCAATTAATTGAAAACTTCTAGTTTATTCATCCTTTAGGTTCAAGAGGGTCTAATTTGCTCACACTTCTAGCTTAAGAGAGTTAAGTCTTTCTTGTTAAGAGTGTGTTGAAGTTGAATATATAGTTTATTTTTTAAACTGCATCCGACAGTTTAAATTCTCAAATAGAATAATTTCTTCACAATAACATTGCTTTTTTACGTGATTAAAACAATGTTATGTGTTGCCCCTCTTCTAGTTTGAACCAAAAAAAGAGAAAAAATCTCTAGCCTACGGTTAAAAGCCTCGGCTAAAGCTCTATATTTACAAAAGATTGCTATGTACCCGACAGCCAATTCCCATTGCAAGTATTTTGACTGTGGTTGCGCCAATGAGCTTTGCAATGTGTTATGACTTTTTCTTAATCACCGTACGTGTTCCAGAGAAGAAGGCAGAGAAGGTGGTGGCTTTTCTGAAGTTGTATTCGGACACCCTAATGTGACAACACGTGAATCTCCCCTCCATGTAACCCTTTTCTGTTCTTCCTTTCTGTATCCTCTTGCCTGATATTTCTGGAGGTACCGTACTGCAACTTTCTAGTTACCTCGTATCAATGTTCCCTGCGGCATGTGCATGCTCCCCGACACACAATTGAGCCTTTCAATACGTTGTAAAATTTGAAACCTAACCTTTTCTCTTGTTTGTCTTTTTCGGGGTTCAATGGGAATGAGCACTTGATCTACGAGTTTTGATGTAATGTTATAGTTATTTTATTGTAATTCAAATATCTTAAATTATAAGAATAAATAAATAAATAAAATTGTGCACATTTTTCATACGATTTTGTTCATTAATATAATTTTTACACTACAATTTCGGGAAATTTCTCTTCTTCCCCAAACTTCCATACGATAAGCTATAATAAGCTGCAAAGGGACCATTATTAAATCTCTAAAATGGGGCAGTCTTATCTAAATTTAGCTCTATGATATAATTTTACTCTATAATTTCGAGAGTCTCTTGTACTCTAAAATGTTCGTAGGATAATAAAAATGATATTTATTATTATATTCAAAATTATAAATTTGATTTTTTATCAAAAAATTTAATGAGATTAAATACACAAGATAAAATTATAAGATAAAATCTCTATTTTTTATTTTTTATTTTTTACTTTTTACCCCCCCCCTCAAAAAATTGTGAAAGGGCCATCTAATAAAATAAAATAAAAAGAAGAAAGAAAGAAAAAAAGGCATTCCTCCTCTCATTATATTTTCCCAAAATGTTAGATGCAAAGGATCACATTTAATTTAATTGTGTCTCACTTCATATATCGCCGACTTGGCGTAGGCCTCGGCATTTATTAGCCGACGGGAAGCATGTGAATCAAAGCCTGATCTGTGTCATTTTTCTAGGGTCATCGCATGTCGGTGAGCTTGAAAAATTACGTCGGCCAGGTGGGGGCGTCTCGTTTTGACACGTCTAATTTCTTAGGTCTATTTTCACCCGCGGCTATTACGTGTAGCTTGTCGGCAAAGGTGACTGTGACCCTGCATTATTTTATTTTATCTATCAACTATTGAATTCTCCTCTTGCTTTTACCTTCTAGCACCGAGTTTAAGTAACGGTGTTAAGCATTTAGCAATATTTATTATTTCAACATTATTACATGCACATATATATATATATATATATAGTTTTAATATTAATAAAATTTGAATTTCATAGTTATCGTCCACAGACCTGCCGTCGTTAAGACTCAACAATACAGATGATGCCATTGAATTGTCTTTGGATTCAATATTCAATCATTTCGGCTGTCTATGTCATTCATAACATATCATAATAAATTGACACCCAACACACCCCTCCCCCTTCTTTTTGTTTTTTTTTTTTTTTTGGTTGCAATGTGCCCTTCACAACGTTTTTGCACATTCTGTGGTGAGTCCAGCTTGATCTACACGATGGATTAATGACACGTATAGGAGAGGATAGTCATGAAAGGAAGTATGACAGGGACAGGACACTGCGAACTCTGTCGAAAGCAGACAGAGTCCAAGATGAAACGACGAGTGAATTTCAAAACCCCCAGGTGTCCCTTTGTCCGGACCAGATGATTTCGTGGTCCGGATTCTAGAGGTTGAAATGAAAACGCGCAAAGCAAGTTTCATTATTCATCAAAATTTGTTTCTGTTTCTGTTTCTCTTTTTTTTTTTTTAAAAAAAAAAATTTATTTTATGCTGAATCAAATTGTTGAGAAAGGCATTAAATAGCAACAAGCGCCCCCAGATTGGACTCTGGTTGTGTTCTGAGCTTCCGGACCCCCTCACGTTGGATGCCATCTGGATCATGATTTTGAAAATAGACCATGAGATTGTACCGTTGGAACGTGAAAAAAGAATAATAAAAAAAAAAAAAAAGGGAAAGTTGCGCAAATATTCCATCATTACATCTCCACCTTTTAATTATAAAATTAACATACAAAAGTACTTAACACTGTGGATCATCATACGAATGAGCCTTTTTATTTTTTTATGAGAGAGACGTCTAGTTCATGTTTTGTTTTTCTTTTCTTTTCTTTTTTGGACTTCTGATTCTCTGCTTTTTGGGGGGACATGAGAAAATTTCCAACTGTTTTTCTAGGCCCAGTGGAGTAGTGTGTTGGGAGAGGGGATGGTGTCTTGAATCGTGTTTTCAACTTCGCTCGGATACAGAGCAAATCGTTGGATTCTTAACTTCGTCCGTGTCAATCAAACGAACTCGTTCTCTCTCATTGTATGATTGTCTTGGATTGGATGCTCGTGCAATAACCACGGGGGCCAGAGGGTGGTTGTTCTTTTTTTTCTTTCTTTTTTTTTAGTTTCTCATTATTGTCGTTATCAATTTTTCCTCCTTGTGAGAAGGGGATTTTTTTTTTTCCCCCAGATTTTCTATCTTGCACTAAATTTGAAATTTAATAACTAATTAAACTATACATTAATAATTATTGTCATTGTCATTATTAATTGTAAAAGTCTGCTTTCGGTCAAACCCTTTCAATGGCCGTAAGATGATCAGAAGCACCGGCCAGAGGGACTGCGAGATCCCACACCAGAATGTGAATACTTTTGGCACTTAAAAAGTGGAGATATACGCCGAGCGTAATAGCAAAACTTGTGGATGTCGTGCGTGAGAAGTCAAATACAGGTTGTGTTGCTGTGAATAAATTCCCAAGTGGCAATTGGTCTGAAATACTCGGTGGGAAAAAGCGAACAAGCAATGCAAACGGCGCAATTAATATTGGCTATCAGTTATCCAACCTGATAGATAATAAATCATAATAATACAGTCGAAAACCAAAAATAAAATAAAATGCAAAAAAAAAGAAAAAGAAACCACTATTAAATTAAGCAAATACCGTGAATGAAAAACAACCAATGCAAAGTAAAACTCAGCTTATTCACCCTCCGAAATTCGAACTATTAAATATAATTTATTACCATAATTTATTAATTTTTATATTTAAATTATATAATAATTCGGATTTTGTATTTTGTCCTGTACCGAAATCTGACACTTCACACTGTCTCTCGCGCTCTCTCTCTGCCTAGGGAGACAACCCCGTTACCAGAACGCCGATCAAAAGAGCAGCCACCGACGTGGACACATCCGAAGGAGTTACCGCCCAGGAACCGGAGCCAGGCGGTTGCTGAGCAGTGACTGCTCCCGTGCCACTTGGATTGGGCGATGGTACGTTTGCGGGTGGTGAAGTAGACGACTCTGGACCAGGAGTAGGGGACATTGTCACTGGTGCAGGAGTTTGAGGGGCTAGAGATGGATACCCTCCCGGAGGACTTGCGACAGTCGCTGGTGATGGAGCCTCTTCAGGAGTCTTTCCGGATGGTTGTGGAGCAGGAGGTGGGATTGCTGCTGGCACTGGAGATGGGGTTTGAGACCACGGAGCTTGTGGGGCTGGAGCTGCTGGACCTTTAGCCCACGGCGCAGGAGCCGTTGGGGATGATGCTTTTGGGGCTTGTGCTGGTGGTTTAGACCATGGGCCAGCAGCCGTAGGTGGTTGTGCTTTTGGGGGTGTTGCAGCTCCGGGAGGTTGAGAAATTGGTGCTGGTGTTGTGGGGTACGGTGCTACTGGAGTTTCTGCTGGCGGTCCATACCATGGGCCAGCAGCTGTAGGTGGTTGTGCTTTTGGGGGTGCTGCTGCTCCTGGAGGTTGGGAAATTGGTGCTGGTGTTTTGGGGTACGGTGCTTTTGGGGCATGAACTGGTGGTTTAGACCATGGGCCAGCAGCTGTAGGTGGTTGTGCTTTTGGGGGTGCTGCCGATCCTGGGGGTTCAGAAATTGGTGCTGGTGTTGTGGGGGATGGTGCTTTTGGGGCTGCTGGGACTGGAGGTCGAGCCCATGGTGCAGGGGTGATTGGAGGTGGGGGTTGAGCCCATGGAGCAGTTGGGGTTGCAGGGGATGGGGCCTTTGGTGGTCGAGAAGCTGGTGGGTGCCTAACAGCCATAACTACAACAATCAGCTTCTGACCCTTCTGACAGAAGGCTTCTTTTCCACTGATGAAGTACAAAGGACCGGAATGATCAAACTGGAACACAGATGTACCAGAGGTCATCTTCCTTATAGGCTTCTTGGTGTTGCAACTGTAGTAGTCCTCTTTGCAAACCTGAAGCACAGAGTCCGACCCTTCCTTGTACTTGAACACTACATACAAAAGGTTGTGTTTTGGCCATTAAGTTCACAATAAGAAACATATTAATCTGACATAACCGAGAGACAATGAAGGTTGTGGATTCTTCATCTATGCCATACCACATAAAAAATTCCAAAGCAGGAGAAAAAGGGGAAAAGAAAAATGGCACAAGTACACCCAAATTAAAAAATATGTATATATGGATGCGGATCATTGGAAAAAGACGTACCCAGAGTGTCATTGACTTGGAACCTGTTTCTCCGAGCCCAGTGATCGTAGGTCTCAGAGGGGCTAATAACCCAGCCATCTTTGCCACCCACATAGAAATTATGGTATGCTAGAGATGAAGAGAAGAAGAGGCAGGCAAAGAGGGCAAAGAGAAGGCAGAGAGATGTACGGGACACCATGTGGAATTGAATCGAATCAGAGCAAACAGGGTTATGGGCAGATAAATGTCGAAGAATGAATTTGGTGGGTGTATATGCCTCCTATATGTAGAGAGAGGGAGGGTGGGGACAAAGAAAAGGCAAGAGTGACAGAGCTGGGCACGAAATCAAGCTGTTGTGGAACCTAAACATTTTTCTGGATTTTAACCAAAATTAATTTGAGAAGGGGGACACGCACATGCAGAGACAGAGTGGAAACTGTAACATCTTTGTACATTGTAAGGTCGAACATTACAGTGTGATTTCCCTATAGATTTCACGTTTTAAGGTTAACGCGTATTAAGTGGGACAATTATGACTTGTGAACACCCGAAATTTTACCTTTTTAATCTCGGTTGCCGGTTGTTCGGTGGATGAAATAGAAAAGAAAGGGTGATGATATCTCAGTAATTCTACCCCCCCACCAAAAAAAAAATAAATAAAATTGTGTCATTTATTTCTATCTGACATTTCCTCGAAATCTCAAATTCGTAACTCTTAGTCTAATAATCAATGAATTCTTTTATCATCGTTAGACTAAAGTGTTCGATAATAATTGCCAGTAAAATTTAATTATGTCAATATGAATGCTTTATATTCTTTTGAAAGGAAACAGTTTTTTATTTTCTTAGAAATGTGCCTCAAAACTAACTTACAGTTTTTTTTTTGTTTTTTGTTTTTTATTTACTTTTTTTTTTTTTTTTTATAAATTGGTTCTAGATGGAGTCTAAATAGGACTCAAACGAGCTAAGTGCAATCGAAGTTTGTCGTGTTCTGGCGTGCTTTGTTTAATAAATAGACCTAAAAATTAGACTTACTATCGATACCATTTGGCCCACGATCTATCTTATTTAATTAAGACTCTTTTTTTTTTTTTAATATATATAGTAAAAGAGTTTTAATGAGTAGAACCTTTATATTGAATTCAGTAGTTAGTTCAAATTGTAATTACTAATAAAAACAATCATTAAAAACGGCTAGTTCAATAAAAATAATTAATTAAAAAGTGCATAATAGATCGATATGAACATCACGAATTGCCATGTATTAAAACCTATTGTTGCTACCTTCTTCTCGGTTTCTTCTTCTCTTTCTTCTATAACCTGAGCTCAGAAAAGGAAGAGATAAAGAGGGCCTCATGGAGAATGTGGTCAGAAATCTATAATAGAGTCCAGCCACCACAACGATCGAATTGATTATCTTCATGCATAAAGTCACTAGATCATCTAATATAAAAGATTTCAAAACCATCGCTAATCTTCTTCTTGTTTTCTTTTTTTTCTTTCTTTTTTTAAAATTTCTGAATTATACAATTTTTGAAATATTATGTGATGATTTTGAGATTTTCTTAACGTATAATTGCGTGTATGTATATACACGCACCGAATAGCTTACCAAGTCTACTCTAATAACATTAAGGTGATTTTTTATTTTTTTTAATACCAACAAAATTGAACTTGTATCTATTCATATTTGAGTCATTTATTAAAGAAATTTTGAAACTAAATTTTGAATACCCTTGTGGATGTGAGCTACAGAGCCCTTGACCTAGTGTTGACGGACCTTGGTGAGCCCAATCTTCGGTTGGTAAAAGTTGGGTACCAGAGGCTTTGGGCCAAGAAGGGACGAGAATGGTATTTTCTCCGTTAAACAATCAATTTCTCCTTGAAATTTAAGTTCTTGTCAAAAAGTACGGTGTACACCGAGGATTAATAAATTGACAATTAGAATGACTGAATGTGAAATAAGTTGGGAAAAAAAAATTATGTTTTATTGTATATTTTATGATGTTTGTTGTTTTACTACATATTGAGTAATTTGAGCAAAACATTTAATTTAATTTTCAAAAATATAATTATTTAATTTCAATAATATTATATTCATATTATTTGCATCACAAAATTTTCAATCCGAATCTTCCTTTATTTGGACTGTCAATTTGATGAGGTGACGCATATGGGTTTGATTATGAAGACTTCTGCTGCAATGTTACCTTGGAAGGCTCAGGCGCTTTTTGTAGTGGACCATTGCATTGGCTAAACAGTCAGGACAATGATCAGCAAAAGATAGTACGGAATAGTTTCTTTTGATTTGATACTAAGAGAAATTTCTTGAAATTGTGCCATTGCCAAACCAAATTGCTCGAAGTCAAAACAGATGATTTGAAAGCTTTAGGAGACCTGCTATGTGTACATGCATATACACGTTGGAGAGGGATAAGGAGGAAAGGGAGATGTTAACGAAGAGAGGATCTGATCTTGCAGTGAGTCTGCATGCTACATTTTCAAATTGACGGTAGAGATGAGAGAAGATCTGCATTGGCAAATTTTGCCAAGTTTTTTGTTTTTGTTTTTTTTTTGGTGGTTATTTGGCTCCGACTCTTGACCTTAATTGGAAGATTTGGAAACTGCGGATACATGTTGATAAAATTATTTTAGGTTGCTAACTCACTAAGGAACTTACCCTTTTTATCCATTAGGTCAGAATTTGTTTGTGAGGCAGATCTGATCCACCAAGAATTGCTTGGGTGGCCACTGTGCCAACGCCCTCTGGTTGATTGCATATTAGTGATCAATTAATTATGTGTCATCACTTTTATTTTTATTATTATTATTATTTTTGCGGCAATTTTGAAATATACATAGATTTGATTGTGTTCAATTAGTTTGAGTTTGGTGTCAATCCTTCATATATTGGAATGACAGTCAAGTACGAATCCAATGGCACTTTCAAATTCTTCAATGGCCGGCTTACCTCTCAAAAGGAGAATCACTTTGATACTAAACCAGATCGATCCTGGGATCTTTTGGCCAAACCCCACCCCCCCACCCCTCCCCGATCGAGACAGCGATGTGAATGGACCAAGTGAGTAGAGATGCTGCTCCTTTGGGCCTGATGGGCGGTGTTATCACACCCTTCTCAGAGGAACCGGGCGTGAGGGATTTGAATTTACTGGGAAAATTGAGAGATTAAGTGGTTATGTTGAATTCTTTGTGGGGTTGATCGATGCCCAAACACAATGACAAGTTACAGTCGCATTCTGAATGATAATGGACGAAGTCATATTCAGCTATGAGACCACATTACATGATTTTATTACACGACATATAAAAATCACATAGTGATATTGGATAACACACAACGATATTGAACCAAAAAAAAAAAAAAAAAAAAAAGGGTTTGGTTATTCTCATGGCTTGGGGGTTACTCATATACGTAACTTAATAAGCGCTGATTTTAATGTTGAATCTCAACGTTTCCATTATTGATTTGCTTCGGAAGTTCTTTCCCTTGAAGTCGTACCTAATTTAGGATGAATGCCGTTGTTGGCATTGCGGGCCATGGTTTAGCATGCCGCTGAGCATTGCTCCTTGCAAGCGAACACTGGCATGGAGGGTCCTCCATCTCTCTTGCATTCATCGATGCACTTTGCCAGGCAAACTGGGTCTTCCGGTTTACTGAGTCCTAGCCAGCACAAAAAGCACGGAATGTCCCAGGCTTCGCCGACCTCGGCGGATACAAGCATGACGACAACCACGGCGACTAATAAGGTTGTCTTGGCGAGTGCCATTTTTGCCATTATATGGGGTCTCTTTTCTTGGTTGTAAGTGTAAATTTGTGGGCTTTTGGGATGCAACTCTGATGATTGGTTTAGGCTTTTATAAGGGTTCCCCGCGTAATCGTTTATTGTTTGGGCGAAGTTTTTATTTGTTAGAGCCGAACCACCAATTGGAATAGGATCACTGGGCTGAAAATAAAAGTGCATACCAAGTTTGAAGGTGGACGTCAACCTAACATAGCTATATATGGATTTTTTTCAGTAGTCCGTTCATCACCTGTCCACCCGAGTGACCACATTTTAGCTCTCTTTCATGCTGCCGTGAGATGTGTATTGTTTTGTCGTCGACAATGCGCTGGTGTTGTTGAATCCGTTCTTTGGAACCAATTTATGGGTGATTGTTGAGGTCTAGAGTTTAAATATTTTTCGTTATTTTTCTTTAGTCCCTTAACATTAGCACCTACCTTGGTCGTTCGGTCTAACACAAGTATTAGCATTCCTTAAAATCTCCTGATAGAAACGAAAAATACCTCGGAGAGGCCATGTAATAAGTTTGATGTGCGCGTAAGATAATAACATATCTCTCTCAATTTTATTTTAGTTGATTTTTTGAAAAATATTTTAGTTATTCTTTGATTTTGCTAATGCTTTTCTGTCTCTTATTTTGAAACTTGACTTAGATAGTAAATTCCCACATTTTCTTTGATTGAGAATATGTATGGATTGATAGTTTCTCGTATGGAGACACGCTTTTGTGCATAAGAGCAAATACGGAGGGCATGTGAAATTTTTCTGAACTTCTATATCAGATTAAGAGATATCACTTTTTTTCTTTCAATAAATTACAGTAATGTTGGATGTGTAATAATCCAAATTTTCACCAATAGTCTTTATTTTACACGATACTAGCAACAATCACAACAACTATCTTAATTTAGCATTTCAACAGCGGTCCCACCCCAACATTTGCCCAAAATAGCTGGTTTGTTCGGTTAGGACATGGGAGGAGAAGTAGTATTTACTTCCTTTTTTAGCGAGTTTTAATTTTTTTTTTTTCAATCGATTTGAATTTAGTGGAGCCTCCAAAGCGGAGGAAATTGAGGTGTGAGGATATGTCGATATGGGGTTGATCAACGCCCAAACAAAATGACAGTCGAAACAAATTAAGATAAATGATAATTGATAAATTACTCTCCAAAATGGCTTGAATGGAGGTTGTATTAAGCTAGTGGATTGAGGGGAATACTGCCTCCTAGATGGATTGTCAATGTTAAAGAATGTGGAAACAAATTAAGATGACAATGGTCAATAAATTGAGTAGAGAGCATCGGTCATTTAAGTATTTTGTTGATTTGCTCCGATGAGTATTGTGATGATTCACGTAATCTGAACAAAGATTACTTTTAAATAAATATAAATGAGTTCTTAAAGACCATTCCATCTCTCTGGAGCAATAGGTGAGTGAAGGTCCTAAAATTAGAGCGGTCCACACATTATCTTTCGATCCTTACTATGTAAAAGCGGGCTCCATCTCAATCACACAACCAATTATTTGATGGGGGATGAACCAATCGAATGTTCATCGTTAATTAGCATGTTTCCAATTATTTTTAAGTATAAAACATAAAAATTTCACAGACTGTTGGGGATGAACGAAATGAAATGAAATGATTGATTATATATATGTGTGTGTTATGTGGACTTCGTCTTGTACATGAAGACAACTGAGGCCGGATTAGAGTTAAAGGAGATTAAAAGTTATTCTATTGATTGTTAACTCTTTTTTTTCAAGGATTAGAGGTTTACCCCTATAGCATGGTATGACAGTTCAACATCTAATGAATAAATTACTTATCCTGTAAATTATAATCAATTAACCGAATGGGTTTTTTTTTTTTTTTTTCCTTTTTATTCCTACGGCAAATGGGGTATAGAATTCCACCACATCTACAAGTCACCTGCGTGGTGCTGCTAATATGCTATGTTGGTGGCAAAACAATAGATTACAGAAAGAAAGCATGGACTTCAGAAAGTTATACTTCAACTTGTATGTGTGAAATAGAAGTTAATTCCAATCCATAGTTAGGAATAAAAGTGAAATAGTTTAGATACATGAATCGGAGTCGAAATTTTGAGACCAAATCGCCGTTTTCTGGCCATGATACATATGCCACATGACAGAAAATAAAGCACCGAAACTAGCGCATGAGAAAACATAGATCGTAGCGCGTAGGTCAATTAATCTCCCGATTGAACCAAAACGAAAAGCCAAAAGAAAAAAAAAAAAAAAAAAGAGAAAATGCCGGTCTCTATAATAATAAGATCTTTTCCATTGGAACAGAAGGGGCCTTAATTCCAAGCTTCTGGGCAAATGGCCACTGGATCAGCAGCAATTTTGCATTTGATTTGTTCCCACGAAGAAAAACAAATTGATGGAAAGTTAACAAATTAATAAAAAGAAAAGAAAGGCAAATTGGTTTTCTTTCAGGGAAACTTTGCAGTTTAATCATGCTTTAGTTTTTGGGGGTCTCACCGCCATGACCACCATTATCAACATTCTGGCCAATCTCACCCTTCGCACTAGGGTCTGGCATTGGGATAGGAGGTGGGGTTGGTAGTTGCCGGAAGCCAATGCCGGGGTTACTGCAATAAACACAAAGTGGGTCATCTTTAGTCCTCCATCCTAACCAGCATCCGACGCACATATATTGGGCTTGGCCAACCTGGGCGCTGACCAACATGACAACCATGGCAACTAATAAGGTTGTCTTCACTGGGAGAGCCATTTTATGTCTTCTTATTGGGGGGCTGGCGGTTGCAGTTATGGATTTGTGGGGTTTTCACCACCAGAGAGCTTCTGCACGCAACCCTTGGCGAATGGTATTGCAAGATGGAGGTTGGGTATTTATAGGTCTTCATTTGGGTGCATGAGCCAACTGTTTTGAGAGGTTTTGTTTTTTTGGGGTTTTTTTGTTAGGTTGAAATGGCTGAGAATCAAATGCATGGCCGATTTGAGGTGGATTCAGTTAGCACAGCTATATTAGGACTTTCTTAATACAGTCATCACCTAATTATTGTTAATTAGCATTGGATCATGTCCCTCTCTTCCATTTTCCATGAGATACGATGATTTTTACTTTTTTTTTTTGAGTCAACAATGAGGGGGGCTCTTGCAATTAGCTTTTGACCCTGGACTGGAATGCCAGACTTAGCAAAGTTTGACCAGTTGTTAGAAGACATTTGAGCTTGAAGCATCGTATTTAGCCACAAAAAAAAAAAAAAAACGAGTAAAAAAATCTAATTTGGTAAGCTTTTAATTAACCTATTAATTTTGAACATGTTGAAAATTTTAATTGGCCAACAACATGCAGCTTAGTTGGTCATAAGGAAAAAGGTAATGGGAAGAGGGTAAGGGTTAAATGTCAATTCTTTCAAATTCTCACAAATGTGAGCTATAATACTGATATATGGAAAAAATTTAATAAATTTCCCTAAGAGTGGCAAAACGTGAGCCTTCCATTTGAAAGGAAATAAATGTTTTCGTTACAACCACATTGGACAACTAGCCGTGGTCCACCCTTTGCAGCAGATTATTTTTTAACTTTAGATATTATACAAAATTATGGGATAAATAACCATGTTTACGGAATTTCTAAATTAAAAGCAAACCATGAATAGATAAATTAGATTAGTGACTACGACTAATCGAGCACATCATTATCTAAATCCTTTAATACAGGTAAGTAGGTTTAACTTTTATTACACCAAAATAGTTATGGAAATAGGAAGAGGATAGAGGACACACACCCAAATTTTTACCATCAAGCCAAGTGTCTATATAGAAGAAGCTCATGGCTCAACATAAAATATTAATAATAAAAAATATCAATTATGCAAAAATTATTGCTTATTAATTTCAACAGTTAAAGAAGTTAATTATTACATTATGGCACGAGTTACTAGTGCTCATAAGAATAGTCACAAAAACTAAAATAAATTCAAAATAAAGGATAGTTAATTGAGACTTCAATAGTTTACCAAAATGAAAGCAGAAGTTGTCATGTGGTCTAAAGAGACACTTGGAAGATGGTGGAGATCAACAATATTAGTTATAGATTCGCATAGGATTTTACAGTTTCTAAAAATAATTTCTATTTCAACTTCAGAGAATTTTTTTTTTTTTTTTAAAACCACATGTGAAACTTTTTTTTTTCTTTCGTTTCATCATAATTGTTAAATGAGCTAAAGTTTACTAGTACATAAGTCGTACAAAGTCTTGGTTATGCAAGAATCCATGATGAAAGGAAAAAAAAAACACAACCACCTAAGCTATATAAGACAAATGAAGAATGGGATAGACTTACCAAAATTCTCTCGGAAACCTACATTTAGCACTTGCTCAATATCATGATTTAAACCCACATTTTAAAATGTATTAATGTAATGCAAAACACATTGACAAAAAGCGTTGGTCAAAGTAACCAAAATAGTGTAAAAAATTCATGTACTCCTTGTATTAATCCAAATGCTTTATCGAAGTCATCCTTCTCTTTGAACTCTCTCACTCTAAAAACTGGTTCGCCTCAAAATTTCATTCTTTTCTCCACTCAAAATTTTGTTTCTGTCTTAATCAAATTTTATTGTGTCCTTACATCTGTATTTGTGGGATTAGACAAAATTAATGGGCTAAAAATGACAAACTAATTGAGTACTAAGCTAAAAAAAAAATTACTTGATTAACAAATTAATTGATTACTCAAAATTCTTAAGTTCGAGAAAATAACAAAAAAATCTCATTAAAAGAAAGAAAAATTTAAAAATTGATTAGCAAAATCTTCATGTTGATCTAGAAAAGAAACCAAAAAATTACAAATTGTCATCTTAATAATTGGGACTCG
Source organism: Bruguiera parviflora (assembly GCA_019804595.1). Taxonomy (NCBI): domain Eukaryota; kingdom Viridiplantae; phylum Streptophyta; class Magnoliopsida; order Malpighiales; family Rhizophoraceae; genus Bruguiera; species Bruguiera parviflora. The sequence goes on from CM034053.1 coordinate 1,258,741, forward strand.
ATTTTTAAAATTTATAAAAAAATTATAAAAATTCTTAAGTCAGACGATAATCAACTTTACATAATCAACTTTGGACTTCATTATATAGACATGGTGCATCTCAATCAGACGATAGAGGCAGATCAAGTCATACAGTCATAAACCTTGATTGCACCGTGTGACAGTTCTTATATTATTAATTGTGATTATAACTCAAACAATTAAATATATGCAACGAACAGCTGATATTACGACGTGACATTTCTGTGAGTCTACATCTGTTCTGCACCAAAAAGTTCATGCCTATGTGGTGTTCCCGATTAATCTTTGCAAATGAAATTCCGTCCTGTGCAATGAACAATAAGTAGTTGGAACTACAGAGGGATACATGAATAAACTAAAAATAAAATTGATCCTTAAGCAATTTAGTTTCCTTCAGCACCTTGTCATGGACTTTAGGAATCTCGACTGTCATTACCAATCTTGTGTGTGATTCATCCATGCTGTCCATCACTTGGACTCCAATGCATATGTTTGACCCTTCTACACGACAGCGGGGCTTTCCACCTCTTTGCTTTCTGCTCCTCTCCGCTTCTCATCCTTGCTTTCAGAAACATCTGTCCTTGTCCATCTTCTCCGAATTGCTATCAGGAAAAGAGCAGCACTTTGGCAAAGGAGGCTGCATATTAAACCAATCCACAGACCCTATACCAGAATAAATATAGCAGCAGGGTTACTGCTTCCTAAATCTAACTAAAAAATTTATTAGGGATTTGCATTATTTCAATGTTGCTTTGCCTTAACGTGTAGCTTAACCTTGAATCCTAGAACACATGCTATAGGCATGCCAATGATATAGAATGTACCCAAGTTAGCAAAAGCAGCCAAGTTCTGCCAACCACATCCTCTGACCAACCCTGCGGTATTGGAATCCCACTTGATCAAAAAGAGAAACTGTCTGAAATGAAGGGTTATGGTATCAGAGAAGTCATGATTCTTACCTGATAAGATTCCTTGTAAAGAATAAAAAATAATAGAAACTGCTAGGAAGGGTGTCAAGGAGGCAAATGCCTTCTTCATTGCATGGCTGTCACTGAAGAAGCCAGCCCCAATGTTTTGACCAAACACAAGAGCTAAAACCATTGCTAGATCAAGAAGGACAGAGAGGTTGAGAGTCACAACCATGGCTTTCTTAGCTCGGTCCACATTACCTGCTCCCAACTCATTAGACACCCTTGTGCTACAATAATAAGTTCAATAATTTCAATATCTATAGCATTAAAAAGCTACGGCTACAAAAACATGGAACCATGAAAATGCTTATCAGCCAACCTTGCAGCAGCACTGAGACCGTAGATTAACATGAAAGCCACGGCTTCTGTGTTGACATTAAAAAATTCTGAGTTAAAAATAAGAAAAATACTGTGTTGCATATATAGACTTGATGGGGAGAAAGGAAGAGGGCAGAGCTATAAGTACCAAATTGCAATTAAGGAGGTGCTTCTCTTTGGGTTCGGCATCAGCCCTGCTAAGAACACCAGAATCTCGAAAGCCCAATACTCCAAGCTGATAAAAAATGCAAGAAGACTGATGAAAAATATGATCATGAACGGAATAGCATTCTATACTGCAGGCTTCCAAAGCCAAAGCAGTTCACAATAAAACTGATTTGATAATTGGAGTAAACCGAGTAAACTTTGGTAAGGACTTCCAGTAGAGCTTCTTAACACAAACTTGGACTGGATTTACAAGGCTAACACAGATAAATTTACAGGATACTCGTCCACTAAATTTGTGATTGTCCAGATTCATCAACAATGGAGTAAACCTACCACACCATGGAAGCAGAAGGCAGGGCTAGTTTCAAGTTAGTTAGAATGTAACAGAATGACTCCAGAGAAACTCCATTCCACGTCTTCTTGAACTTCTTCCCACAAAACACATGCAGAAAGAGCATAAAGAATGATATCCATAATGAGATCGAAGCTGCAATTGGAGCTCCTTTGAATTTGACAGCTGTGAGATGAATCATACAATAAGCAAGGCCAACGTGCATGCACAGTGGTATGAAGGAGAGCACAGCAAGGGGCACGACAACAGATTGGGTCTGCAGAAACCTCAAAATTTTCTGCAGAAAGCCATATGCAAATAACCCGGGAATGAGGTACTTAATATAGAGAGCAGCTTTGATAGCATTGTGACGATCTTGGTGAAGCAAGATCAAAATTGGCTCTGTATAGATCCATATCACCGATACGATGACAGAACAGAACAGGGATATAATGCAGGAACCTTGCAGATAAATTCCCAACATCCTAAATTCTTCTGCACCAATACTTTGACCACAGAGTGTGTCGAGTGCCCCACTTAATCCTGTCTAAAACCAGAGGGGAAAAAAAAAAAAAAAAGGAAAAAACAGAGAAAAAGACAAGAAAGAATCACTTGATTATCTTTAAAGGAAGATCTAATATTAAAAGTCAAATAATCAGTTTGAGTTGCAAAAACAATCTCCCTATAAAATAGTGTTAAAGGTTGCATAATGCCCATTGTGTGAGTGCACCATCGTGTGGAATTTGAGGTTATATAAAGGAACTAGGTTACATAGAGGAAAAATGATTAGAAAAGACTTTATCCATCAACATATTTTGATTCACAACCCAAGTCAAGTACAATAAGACTGGTTTAAACCATATTAATTAGCCCATAATCAAGGGATAATGTAATCTCTTTAATTTTAGCCTTGAACAAATCACAAATGGTTAGGGACATTGCAAGATGACCATTCAAGACTCTCATTTATGTTTTTTTTTTTGGCGAGATTAAATCCAAAAATTTCTCCCTACTTCTTACTCTTGAGAAGCATTAGATGTTGAATGGGAAAGGTATTGAAAAAATAATAATAAAAGCAAGCAAAGAACCAAACTTTGGGGCAAGGAGGAAGGACACGTTTAAGAAGAAGAGCTAAAGTGAAGCATTTGGGGAGTTACCATCAAGCCAAAACCAGTGACGATGGCCCATGAGCTGGCGAGGGTGGCTCCGGCGAGGTCAAGCTCCCCAAGGTGGCCGGCGAACATAACAGAGATCAAAGTGATGAGGTAATAGAAAACAGTTGTCAGAATTATGGGCAGCGAAAACAAGACCTGGTTCTTGGCTTCTTGCTTATCCAAAACTTTCTCCCACCATCTTTTCTCACTTGGTGGACTAACCCCATTGGCCCATCTTGTTAGATTTTTTTAGAATTTTTCTTTATAAAAATTCATATTTCTATAAGATAGGATCTTTTTTTTATATAAATACCAATACACAAACTGTAATAAAAATTGACGTACCGTTTTCCATGATGTCGAGATTCTGTTGCAGAGATAAGAATTGTCTTCCGATTTGTTCCTGAAAGGTTTTTTTCTCCTCTTGACTTTTCTCCTACTCTTCCTTTTACTGCCTTTCGTTTTCTCTGATGGTGGAGAGAAAGAAAAAATCCAAACGTTACCCTCTTTTTTTAAGAGAGTTACTTTTAATTAGGGAATTATCTCGCTTTTCGGATAACAATTATCTTTCTTGTAACAATTATCTTTTCCTGTAACAGTCATCATTGAATAGGGAGAGTGGAGGGATTTTAAACCCAATGACCCAAATTACCATCATGTCTAACCGACTATCATATTAGACCTTTTATACTGGGTCATACTTTAAATAACATGGACCACTCATGTTAATTACTCATGTTAATTAATCTAACAATCTCCCACTTGGCCCATGTTATGACTTGATGAATCAATAACAAATAAGTGTGCACAATCCTTAAAGATCATCAAACCATAATACTTGATTGAATTAAAATGATTGGATCATGGCGGTCACATATCTTTTAGCGACATGATTCCTTCCATGTATCACATAATCACCATAATTCATAATAGTCCAACCGAGGAACATTGAAACTTTAATTGTCATTTTCAAATATGCTATTAGTTATCTCACAAACCATAACTGTATACAACTAAAAGGAGATAACAGAGCGCAAGCAAAACCATAGCTTTAATTGAATTCATAAGTGTCACAATGATATGAGCAGTACAAGACATTGACTTTCAAGAAAATGTGGACTTGTCCAAAATGCCCATCCGTTCAACATGTCCAGTAAATGTTTTTGGTGGCAAACCTTTAGTTAACGGATCCGCTATCATCAATTCAGTACCAATATGCTCAATAGACACTTTTTGGTTTTGCACTTCTTCCTTAACAGATAGGTATTTCAAATCCATATATTTCGCACCTTTAGAATACTTATCATTCTTAGAGAAAAAAACAGCTGCAGAATTATCACAATAAATTCTTAATGGCCTTTCTATATTTTCGACTAAATCAAGCATTAAGACAAAATTTCGCAACCATAATGCATGAACAGTAGCCTCAAAGCATGCTACAAATTCAGCTTCCATAGTGGAAGTAGCAATGACAGACTGCTTTCCACTTTTCCATGAAACTGCTCCTCCAGCCAACAGAAACATGTAACCAAATGTAGACTTCCTCGAGTCTACACATCTAGCATAATCTGAATCCGAGTAGCCTACTACTTCAAGATGACTTGATCTTTTATAAGTAAGCATATAATCCTTAGTGCCTTGTAAGTACCTAAGTACTTTCTTTCCAGCTTTCCAATGATCTATTCCAGGATTACTTTGATATCGGCCTAATATTCCAACAGCGAAACTAATATTTGGCCGAGTACATGTTTGAGCATACATCAAACTTCCAACCAGCGATGCATAGGGAATGGATTCCATTCCTTTTCGTTCCAAATCATTCTTTGGACATTGCAATTCACTGAACTTGTCCCTTTTCTAAATTGGAACTATTCCTATAGAGCAATTTTTCATTCTAAATCTCTCTAATACTTTATTGATATAGCCTTTCTGAGACAGTCCTAACAATCCTTGTGATCTATTACAGAATATTTCTATTCCTATCACATAGGATGCCTCATTCATATCTTTCATTTCAAAAGTTTCAAAGAGAAATTTCTTGACATCGTGTAACAAACCCATGTCATTAGCAGCCAAAAGAATGTCATCGACATATAGGACTAATATAATGAACTTGCTTCCACTGATCTTTATATAGATGCACCGATCAACGGTGTTCTCTACAAAACCATATGATGTAATGGTATTATTGAACTTAATATACCATTGTCGAGAAGCTTGTTTCAGTCCATATATCGATTTCTTTAATTTACACACCAAATTTTCTTACCCTGTGGTTATGAAACCTTCAGGTTGGTCCATATACACTTCCTCTTCTAAGTCGCCATTTAAAAAGGCTGTCTTTACATCCATTTGGTGGAGCTCTAGGTCATTATGAGCCACCAAAGCCATAATAATTCTTAAGGAGTCTTTCTTAGAGACTAGAGAGAAAGTCTCCTTATAGTCAATACCATCCTTTTGAGTGTAACCTTTGGCAACAAGTCTGGCTTTGTACCTTTCAATGTTACCTTTTGAGTCTCGCTTGGTCTTGAAGACCCATTTACAGCCAACTCGTTTTGATCTTTCAGGCAACTTTACTAGTTCCCAGACTTGATTTACATCCATCGATTTCATCTCTTCCTTCATGGCATTGAACCACTTTTCAGAATCATTACATTCTATGGCTTGTTTAAATGAGACTGGATCTTTATCAATGCTTAATTTAGATTCATGTTCAAGTGAGTAAACCACATAATCATTCGATATAGTTGGCCTTTTCTGTCTTGTAGACCTCTGTAATGCCATTTCTTGTGGTATCACTTGCTCATTGGTAACCTGCATATTGTCACTCAGTTCATCTTTTATGTATTCACTTTGTGTGTTTCGAATATCAATTTGTTGTCTTTGTGTGTTGCGTAACTGTGATGCAACAAAAGGAACAACAACTTGAGTAGAAACACTGGGTGTGGGGATAACGACTTGAGTAGGAGTGCTCACTATGGATCTTTCATTTTGTAATTCTCTAATATCCACCTTTCGTGATTCCCCACTCCCACTGAACTGACCATTTTCAATGAACCGAGCATTACCAGACTTAACTATTCTAGTACTATGGTTAGGACAGTAAAACCCATACCCTTTGGACTTTTCAGGATAGCCAATGAAGTAACCACTAATGGTTCTTGCATCATGTTTTCTTTCATGTGGATTATATATCCTTACTTCTGCTGAACAACCCCAAACATGAAGGTGTCTTAAACTGGGTTTCCTACCTGTCCATAACTCATAAGGAGTTTTAGGGACAGCCTTACTAGGAACCCTGTTCAGCAGATATGCAGCAGTTTTTAACGCATGCATCCACAAGGATAAAGGTACAGTACTGTAACTCAACATGCTCCTAACCATATCCATAAGTGTGCGATTCTGCCTTTCCGCTACACCATTCTGTTATGGTGTACCAGACATTGTATACTGTGCACATATGCCTCGATTTTCAAGAAGTTTTGCAAATAGACCAGGACGTTGTCCACTTTCATTGAATTCACCATAATATTCACCACCTCTGTCTGACTTAATCACTTTCACTTTTCTATCTAACTGCCTTTCCACTTAATTAATAAACACCTCCAGGGTGTTTACTGAATGAGACTTTTCAGGCAGTAGATATAAATAACAATATCGTGAGTAGTCATCTATAAATGTGATGAAATATTTCTCACCACCCCCATGTTGAAATATCAAAGGGGCCACAAATATCAGTGTGTATCAATTCTAAAAGTTCACTGCATCTCATGGCTGGGTTTTTGGTTATGTGTCTTGTTTGTTTCCCTTTTATACAATCAACACACACATTCCAATCAGTAAAATCCAATTGAGGTAGGACATCACCTTTCACCAACCTCAATATCCTTTCTTTGGATATATGACCCAATCTTTGATGCCATAAAAAAGCAGAACTATCATCAAGCATATTACGTTTGTTACCCATACTATGCTCAATAAAAAATAGAGAATCAGCATACATAGCATCAAGATTGAAACGATACAGATTATCAACCAAAGTACCAGATCCATAATAGTACGAATGTCTATACAATGCAAACGCACCATTTCCAATTTTAAGATTAAATCTTACTTCATCCAACTTTGCAACAGAAACTAAATTCCTAGCACATTTAGGAACATAGAGACACTTTTCTAGATCCAGGTGACACTTAGTGTCCAAGATCAATCTGTACGTCCCAATTCCTTCTATTCGTGCCTTCATTCTGTTTCCCATATAAAGGAACTTCTCAGTTCCTGTTATGGGCTGGATTGAAAGGAATCCCTGCATAATATGTGACACATGAATAGTAGCTCCAGAGTCTAACCACTAAGTATTATTGGGTACTTCAATTACATTTGATTCAAAACATACTAATATACAATACATAACTTTCTTTTCGAACCATGCCTTTCTCTTCAGGCAATCTATTTTAAAGTGACCCATCTTTTTGCAAAAGAAGCATTTCTGATCCTTTTGGATCTGACCTCCAGTGACTTTCATAGAGGCTTTGTCCTTCTTCTTATTCCTTTTATATGGTTTAGACTTGCTAGTGCTAGCATCATTATGAACGACAAGATGAATAGAGTGATCCTTCATCTTCTTTAATCTCCCTTCTTCCCGAACTAACATGGCCTTAATTTCTTGAAGGTTCCATTTCTCCTTGATAGTGTTATAATTCACTTGGAACTGACCAAATTCAGGAGGTAGTAAGTTGATGATGAATTGAACCAAAAAGGATTCACTTACATCCATGCCCATTGTCTTCAACTTTGCTGCTAGATTAGCCATACTAGTCACATGATCATGAATGGGTTGTGACCAATCAAATTTCTTGGTCGTCAACTCACTCATCAGGCTTCCTACAATGGATTTATTAGCTATATCTAATTGAGAGTATTCCTTAATTCTCATCATAAATTCCCTTGCATTTTCCGTCTTAGACATCGATGGCTTGACATTTTCAGCTATCGTCATTCGCATCAAATTCAAACTCAACCTATTAGACCGTTCCCAAGCCTCATGAAGAAACTTATCGGATTTTATACTGGTCTCAGTAATGGTTGCTGGTCTTTTATCTGAGATGACTGCTGAGTCTAATCCCAAAACACCTAAATGAAACTGAATATGCTCAGACCATTCTGCATAATTCAGCCCATTAAATTTGATCATCATATTGCCTAAGGCGAAAGCATTATTGGAAGCTGCAAACATGATCCAAATTCACACATTAATGCTTTGAGTAAACTCTAATGGATTCAGATGCATACATTACAACCTTTGATTATGCATTTAAGTTTACCTTTGGGTGATCCTTAAATACATAATTTTAATCAATAATGATGCTAATTTAAATATACTTTGATAGATTAATCAATCACACTAGAGTTAATATGAATGTTATCTTTGGATATACAATCATATTTACTCAATATGTCAATCAATCCCCTTTAGTGTTATTAATTATTGGCAATGTTCCATCTTTGGATGATCTCCTAGCCATATAATTAATAACTACAATTGTTCATGTATAATATTTTATTAGCATCAAAATGAACAATTGAAATTCACAATTAAACATTCAAATCTTTTCAAGTTAGGCCACTTTGGTGACTAACAAATATTTAAAATTTGATTTTCCATTCTGTAGGAGTCGGCACTGGCCAATATATTGGCAATCATTATTCCAGTAGCTGACTTACACTTAGTACCGACAACCACCCGTGGCTAGTCACATTTTCATCAACAAATTCTGCCGGCAAAGGGTTTAGTAGCCGGCGCGAATCCTTTAACCGTCGCCGGGCCAACAACCCTTTTTTTTTTTTGTCCCGCCGGTGCACATTCACTGTCGGCAAATCCGCCGGCAATGTGCCTTATGGCCGGCGGATTCCTTTAGCCGGCCAATTCCGCCGGTCCCTTTTTTTTTTTTTTAATACAGTCCCATAGCCGGCGGAAATCCTTTACCCGGCCAATCTTTTTTTTTTTTTAACGACATGACATAAATATTGTAACAAATTATAGTAAATTATAGTATTTACAAAACAGGCTCTAATACCAATTGTTAGACTTTTCTAGAATTTTTCTTCATGAAAATTCATATTTCTATAAGACAGGATCTTTTCTTTATATGAATACCAATACACATACTGTAATAAAAATTGACGTACTGTTTTCCATGATGTTGAGATTCTGTTGCAGAGATAAGAATCGTCTTCCGATTTGTTCCTGAAAGTTTTTTTCTCCTCTTGACTTTTCTCCTACTCTTCCTTTTACTGCCTTTCATTTTCTCTGATGGTGGAGAGAAAGAAAAGATCCGTAATAACAAACGTTACCCTCTTTTCTAAGAGAATTACTTTTAATTAGGGAATTACCCCTCTTTTCGGATAACAATTATCTTTCCTGTAACAGTTATCTTTTCCTGTAACAGTCATCATTGAATAGGGAGAGTGGAGGCATTTTAAACCCAATGACCTAAATTAATATCATATCTAACCGACTATCATATTAGACCTTTTATACTGAGTGATACTTTAAATAACCTTGACCACTCATATTAATTAATCTAACACATCTGTCTTTGGAGACATTTCTGTCGCTGTGTCTTCTATAACCTCTTCCTCCCCGCACACACTCTCTCTCCTCTTATTGCGGCTGAAGCCTCTATAGCGGAAATAAATAAATAAATAAATTTATATTATTTATTTTTTTTAAAGGAAATTATTTATCTTAATGGGTTGGAAGTTGGATTCGAGCCCACGAAATCGATGCTAACAACCCCAGACACGTGAAAAAATAAAAAGGTGTTATTATGCACGTTTCCCTTTACAGCGGCCACACACGGATATTTAAATTTATGATTATATATACCTTTTACTATCTTTAGTCGTAATTATATAATTAAAAAAATATATAATATTACTCAGATCAATAAAACGAAAAAGACAGAATCTGAATCTCCGTACTTAGGACACAAAATCCTCGAACCAGTTGCTTGGTACGACCGGTCTACCGCTTCAGTTAACAAATGGAAAAGATTCTCTTCCAATTCGGTCAAAGCTGACAGCCTGTCGTAATCGCAGTTCGTGTCATAATCGCCACATGATAAAGGTGCGGCAAACGTGACTTTGAAATTTTGGCTACGAATTTTTTATTGATACTGAGTAATGATAGATTTAAATAAGAAAAATAAATTAGTAATTAAAGAAAGCTGAACGGCCGGTGCCAATACGTTTTATAGCCGACACATGTGAATGAACCGACCGATGTGGGATGGTGTGTGCTCCGGACTGGATAATCGAAGTGTAGAAGGCAGCCCAACTAAAAACGTGCGTAACATAATCTTTCGAGATTTTTTTGTTTTTTTTCGTTTTTCTGTGAATAAAAAACAAGTATAGTACCTGATAATTTCGAGGTCAGTTAGTTTCATCAAATATGATTTAAATACATAATTTATAGCTTCGTCGGGAATATTCTGTGTCATTTAGACCGCGAGATTGGTATTTAAAAAGAATGGGGGAGCTGGCGATGGAAGCGTGCAGAGATTATTATTATTGTTGCTGAACATAAAAAATAGTTGAATTCAGGGAAGTAGTGATGTAGAAGCAGAATCCAATAATTATTAGCTGTCAATCGAAGTTGGTTACATCTGAAGATTCTCCAAACTTCACAGCGTGAGGGTTGAAAAAGTGCCGTGCTTTGTCCGATTGTCTTATGTCATGACTTTATTTTCTCTATAAAAGATAAAATTCTGTTATTTTATTTGACGTGAGAGTTAAGTAGTACGTAAAATTCTGTTTTTTCATTTGACGTGAGAGTTCAATCATAACTAAAGACATATATATTGTTCTGATACATCCGTCCGTCATACTTAGTTCTAGATGTGCTACACAAGCACTGAGTTTTCTTTATCTTCGCCTTCAGAAGACTCTTTTGCCCATTTGGTCCGAAGCGTGACCAGCAAAAGAGCGATGGCTTGGCAACAGAGTCCACATATTAAGCCAATCCACAGACCCTAAACACAAAGTAAAGAAACACAGCCAAGTTACAGATTGCTAAATGAGAAGTTGGTCGGCACTGGTACTCCAACTGTGCTTGTTTACCTTAACATGTAGCTTAAACTTGAATCCGAGAATACAAGCTATAGGCATGCCAATGAAATAGAATGTTGCCAGGTTAACAAAACCGGCTATGTGCTGCCAACCGCAACCTCTGGCCACCCCTGCAGTATCATAGTAGGTCTCACATAATCCATAATGAAAGCTGTGTAATCATTTGATTTGTTTTTTTATTTTCACTTTCAGGGCCAGTTTGATGGATGGTGTTGGGCATATCGCATTGGCAAACTCATGGCTATTATTATAGTGCACGATTCACACCTGATAAGACGCCTTGTACAGCATCAGCTGTAATAGATATAGCCAGCAAGGGAGTTATGGCAGCAAATGCCTTCTTTATCGAATGGCTGTCACTGAAAAGGCCAGCCCAGCCGTTGTGACCTAACGCTAGAGCCAAGATAATTGCGACAGCAAGAAGGACAGACAGCTTGAGTGTCACAAGCAAGGCATTCTTAGCTCGGTCTGGATTGCCGGCTCCCAATTCATTAGACACCCTTGTGCTACCAGGAAAAGGGAATAATTTCAATGTCTATGGAACAATAGGCTAAAACTGCAGAAACACAGGAATAAAGCATGAAATATGCTCTAATTTATCAACTTACCTAGCAGCCGCACTGAGACCATAGATTAACATGTAGGCTACAGCTTCTGTGTTCACACTGAAGGCATATCACAGAAAGACAAGAAAACAGTAGAGAGACAAGAATCACAATTCTAGTGAGGGAATTAAAACAGTAAGGGTAAAGAGAAGAGCCAATAGCAATAAGTACCATATAGCAATTAAGGAGGTAGTAATTTCTGAGTTTGGCATCAGTCCTGCTAGGAAAACCAGAATCTCAAAAGCCCAATACTCCAAGCTGACAAACAAACAAAAAGTTTCATGAAAAAATTGAGGGTACGTTACTAAAACTGGTTGATTATCGGCATGATCGTAAACTGGACTGCATTCTATGCTATGGGCTTGGAAAGCCACATCTATACAAAGTAAGGATAATTTGATTTATAGGTAAACTCTTTTGAGGATTGTCAACTGAGCTTGCTAAGAGAGTTAGGACAGCATTAACAAGGCTGACACAGATAAAACCATCCATTAGTGTTGTGACTGTCAGGAATATATAGAAATTAGTTAAAACCACCAGCGTTTGAGTAAACCCACCACACCATTGCAGCAGAAGGCAGGGCTAACTTCAAGTTGGAGACAATGTGATGGAATGATTCCAGAGACGCTCCTTGCCACGTATGCTCCAATTTTTTCCCGTAACACACATAAACAGCCAGCATTAGAGCTGATATCCATAACGAAATCGAAGCTGCCACTGGAGCACCACTATATCCAAGACTGGTGAGATGAACCAGAACATAAGCAAGGCCAATGTGAATGCACGTTGGTATGAAGGAGATTATGAGGAGGGGCACGACAACAGATTGTGTTTGCAGAAACCTCACAATGTTCTGCAGAAAGCCGTATGCAAATAATCCAGGAATAAGATGCTTCATATAGAGAGCAGCTTTCACAGCAATCCGAGGATTCTGGTGGAGCAAGACTAATATTGGCTCTGTGTAGAACCATATTACTGATATGACGGCACAAAAGAAGATTGATGTAATGCAGGAAGCCTGCAGATAAATTCCCAACTTCCCGTAAAGTCTTGCACCAAAATCTTGACCACAGAGTGTTTCGAGTGCCCCACTTAACCCTGTCTAAACCAGAAAGAGAAAAACAAGAGTCATTTGGTTGGTCGCGATGGAGTATTATGTAGTATTACACAAGAAAATTCTTGCCAAGGACTTCTTCACTTTGTGTTACGGTACATTTCATTCCATTACAATTTACTGAACTTAGTGCTTCCTTTCCGGAACAGATAAAACCAGCTTGCAACAACATGTGGAATTTGAAGTTCTATTAGAACTCGGTCACAAGTAGAATAAATATTATTTGGCAGGCCTTATCCATCATCTTACTGATTTGCAGATGAATTCGATTAACAAATTACATGATTTACAACCTTACATGACCAGCATATTTACCTATAATCATTGGACAGTTCCTTAGATTAAGCTTTTAATCAATCAAAAATTTCCTGCACAAATTCCTGAAACATGACAATGCGCCAGTCCAATAGCTCTTTTGTATCGTCTCACAAGACGAAGCTAAAATCACTCTAATTCTTACTTTCAGGAGGGTTTGTACACCACATGAAATAGTATGATATGTCTAACAGGAATATTATCTTATTCAATGTACGTACTAAATGCAGTAACACGAATTCTTATGAAATGCCCCAGGACTCCACCAGTCCACTGCTGCCGACCACACAATCAAAGGCATAAATGACAAAGTCTAATCGTGCAACTCCAAACTCAAGAAGATTAATCGGTGCCTTTGACATGGAATCATTGATCTAATGACATTTCAATGCCTGTACACAAAAATAAAAAATAAAACTAATTTTTTTTACAAAAAAAAAAAATCTCTTTGTATCTACTTCCTACCAGAATGTCAAGCTTACTCTATTCTTGAAGTTTATCCGGTATACGTGGAGCATAGACAATCTCATGTAAGCAATTGCAGAATGGTCAACAATTGTTTTGAACTCTCTCGCTCTTCTCTCCCCTTCCAAGTCCGATGCATATATTTCATGGACAGACTAACATAATCAATCATAATCGCCGTCAACTAACCACTAGCTAAACTCTGTTGTTGCTTCTAAAAACTACAAACTACAATCAAATAACTGATGCCGCGAGGGGAAAAAAGGGAAAGGAATCAAAGGAGGGAGAGCAAAAAGAAAAAGAAATTAAAGAGAAATTAAGTATAGCGCTTGAGGCAGAGAAAGACTTAAGAAGGGAAGATGTAAAGAGAAACCAACAAGCGGTGAGGAGTTACCATCAAGGCAAAACCAGTGACGGTGGCCCACGAGTTGGCGAGGGTGGCGCCGGCAAGATCAAGCTCACCGAGGTGGCCAGCAAACATGACAGACACCAAAGTAATGAGGTAATAAAAAACGTTGGTTAGAATCATGGGCAGCGAAAACAAGACCTGGTTCTTGGCCTCTTCCATGTCCAACACTGTGTTCCACCATCTCCCCTCACTTTGCCGGCCAACCCCATTAGTCTCTAACAATACAGCATCTAGACTCGCGTCTGAAGACATCTCTGTTTCTAACACTAAGCCTCCTCCAACGTCTGTAGATCCAAATCACCACTACCACCCCTACGGTTGGAAACTGTCCTCAAAAGACACTTGAAACATTTGAGAAGTCAGATAATAGATTCGAGGTTGTCGTCTATGACCGATGCTTAATCACGAGACCCCGCTTGTTTTTTTTTTTTTTTTTTTGGTGGCTCGGACTCCCTTGTCCTTACTGACCCAAGGGGCCCATGACTCTGAAAGATGTCGTTGACTGGAAGACGTCGATTCAAAGACCGAACGTTGCGGTTGGGTTAGAATGGGAAAAGGCTGCCGCCGCCCGCCAAAGTGTTGCCGACCCATTCGCTTGCCAAATGTCGAAGTGTCTAAAACGTTGGATTTTTGTGTAATGGCTCTCCCCAGTTCGACATTCCATAGACGCCACACTTCCATGCGAAAATGACCCGCCGGGGGTGGGGGGACGCAGGAATTGTGGACAGGTGATCGAGATAGACTTTAAAATCGTCAGCTAGTTAATTATGGTTAATGATTATAATTTTTTTTCCCCTTCGTGAATTGTAGATAGGTGTTCCAGGAAAAATTTGCATCGTCAATTAATTAATTATGGCTAATGATTATAATATTTTTATTTATTTATTTATTTTTGTCTTTGAAAACTACGATTTAAATTATATTATATTTGTTTCATCTATTAATCTCGTGTCCTCTAATGATATCTCCATACAAAAATGGGGTTATATAAGTAATCTTATACACAATTCTTCCACTCCCCCCTCTTTTTTTCCCACACATTCTATCATTATCCAAACAAGTAAACATTAGTTTCCGTTCATTTGTTTTATTTTATTTCTATTTTAACCAAATAACTTAAAGAAAATAATTAGAGCTGTTGTGGGTATGAGTAGCTTGGCCTAATGAATAGAAAGTAGAAAAAAGAAAAAAAAAGGGGTTCAAAATACGCGTAATAATTTAAGATTTAAATATTTAGTTGGGCTCATTTTAAAGGACCTTAAAAGCCAGAAAAATAAAAAAACTAGTCAGGTGGACATAATTAAAATATATAATAATAATAATAATAATAATAATAATAATAATAATGTAAAGAATAAGATAATAAAAAATCATATCATTTTATTAATTATATTCCCTTAATTTCATTCTTCAAAGCCTTGGAAAACAGCAAGCATTTAGCCAGAAGGATTTCCCTGGCGCGGCAAATCGGTGGCCACTTGTTTGTAAAAGTTCTCCAACTGCGGCCGGGCGAGAGGGTTATTGTTGACCCATTTTGCATAACCGAGCCGCATATGGCAGATGAAGCGACGTGGCCGAGCCCATTTGCTCCAAAGTCATTTGGGCCCTGTTTTATGCTATAAAATATACAATTTTACGTAAAAAGCTAATATAAGTTATAATTTTTATAAACTTCTTTATGACCTTACTTGAATTTTTAACTAAATTTGATGTTCTAAGATGATATTTAATTCGGTATTAAAATTTTGTTCATTTTATTTGTCTCTAATTGTTACTTAATATTTTGATCTTTTTCGTATTTTTATTCTAATCAAAATGACTAAATAATACTACAACTTAACATTTGAATTTGATCTATTAAATTGTTTAATTCAATTTTATTGTGTTACATGTTGAGAATATATCAAAAACACATATTAAGATGTACAAAATTTCATATTATTTAAAGTATTAAAATATGGTATAATTGATAATATTTATATACTTCTCTATCTATCAATTAAAATTTTTTTTTTATGAATTTAAAATTTTAAGTTGTTATTTAACAAATTTGATGCAGAATGTGAAGACCTATCTATCAAGAGACCTTTGTGCTTGAAGTACACATCCCTCTTTACAAAAATGTTCTTGGGCTTGCCCACAGTGGTAAATTCATCTCAGAATCACTTCAATAGAATCCCCTTTTTTATGGCCCATCGGTTTCCGTGGCCTTCTTCTCATTGAATGTTGACCAGATTACATGATATCTAGGACTTTCTAGTAAACGCACTCCTCCTGATCTAGCTAATAAAATTTGTTGAATAACGTTTTTTTTTTTCCTTTGGGGTAAAATTTAATTTCTATACTCGTGATGCAACAATCCTCACTGCCATAAATAATTTTCTATGATATATATATATATATATTTTTTGTTTTTCACAAATTACTATTACTTTTAAAAGAATTCAAGCTATCTAATAAAGTAATTTAAATTTAAAATATCACTAAGTAATAATACACAAAATAAATACAATTATTTTGTTATTTTAAAATTTATTTATTTATAAAAGTATATAAAATATAATTAATTTATATTTTTTATTTTTATATTACTTTTTAAATATTATTATTATTATTATTATTATTTTAAATTTATAATAAATAATTAAAGATAAATTAAAAATTAACATAAAATTAATTGGAAGAAACCTATAAAAGGAAAGAGAATAAAATTTACTTTTAGATGATAAATTAGTCAATTATTATGGACATAAGTCTTCCTTGTCGGAACAAGAAAAATAAAAAGGGATACAAAATTAATTTTCTTTTATGAGCTTTACCTTAAGGGATTGCCATGATATTTGGCAGTAACCCCAAATGGTAGAGTAAGAGAGAATCTTCAAAGATGAAAGAAGACATACATTTATTAAGGGGAGCACAAAGGATTGTGCTAGAGCTTGGATCCAGTAACGTTATTTTGACTTCAGCATCTTTGCCTTCAAATTATATTAACTTTTAAAAAACAATAATAAAAAAAAAGTTTTTCACCGAAAACAAGATGTATAATAAGTGCAAAGAATGTGCAAGAAGTGGTTATCCACTTTTTTGACAACTTATTCCACATTTGATCATAGTTATTATCATAGCTACCTCAAATAAGTTATTTCAATTCTATAAAGAGAAACAAATTCCCAACAAGAGAGAGAGAGGGAGAGGAGGCTATTAATATCTCTTTGATGAACTAATGTCTTTTTGATAAATTATATAATTTAATTTTTTTTAATTTTAATAAATTTATATTTATTTTTTAAAATTAAAATTTAAAATTTAAAAAATATAAATTTAAGATTTTAATTACTAAAATATATTTTTAAAGATAAGATTATTAATATCAATAAAATTTAAAAATATATATTTAATTATGATGTAAAGACATCTTTTTTAAATATAATAGTAATTATATTTTTTTATTAAAAATTATTTTGTAAATATTCCTATTATTGTATTTGTAAGTTGAGGTAAGAGTCACTCGCTAACATTTTTATCCAATTTCTTTTATAAAAAAAATTATTATTTTAATATTATTAAATTTAAATAAATATCATTTATATTTAATCTCAATACTAATGAATTTAAAATTTAATATTGTATATTTAATATACATCTTTATTTTATATATAAAGATAAATTATAATAAAAAATTAAATTCAAAAAATACATTAAATCATATATTACATTAGTAATTAAATTTTATATTTTTGTGAAAATTTGAATAAGTTAAAATTTAAAGTGCACCACCTTATAAGTAACATAGTTGGTTTGTGTAATAAATACCTTATAAGTAACATAGTTGATTTGTGTAATAAATACCAATAATGCACAAAAGAAACATGTAAGGAGGTATTGTCATAGTATATAGGCATAGCTTATTGTTGTTATCACCTTTAGTGTTGTTACTTTAGTTGATGGTATAGTGAAGTCATTTATTTGTATATTATAATATTATTTATAAATAATAATAATAATAATATAGATAATATGTATGTTATATATAAATAATAATATATAATTTTATCAATAATAATATAAGTAATCTATTTTAATATGATTAAATAAAAAATTAGTGAAAAAAATTCTTTAATAATAATATGCTGATCTATGGATAACTCAAATACATCATGAATATAAGCATCTCAAATTTTAACTCAACTCGAAAGCAATATGACTTGTAAGTAACCCAATTCAAAGTAACTTAAATTCAAAGTAATTTGATCCAAACATGCGTAATGTGATTTATTGAACATCTTTAATTAGCAGAAAATTAGGACTTTTATACCAATATCCTAAGTAGTTAACCATAAGGGTTGCACAAAAGTTATTATCATTATATTATATGAAAATCAATATAAGAAACTTGTAAAAGTGTTTAAATTAAAGAGTTGTTAAATTTGTAAAAAAAAAGTTCTTAAAGTCTTGATATTCACTAACATTATAAAAAGATCTATAAACTTGGTACACAATAACCATATCTTAGTCTAAAAAATTATACATTGACCTTATGTTATTATAAATAAATTATGTGTGTGTGTCGCAAAAATATAATATAACAACAATAACAACGAAAGAGAAATTAAAAAGTTAATTAAGTAAATTGTGTGAGTGAGTGGCCTTTGAATGTATTCTATAAGATGTAAGTGTTAAGTGACAAGAGTTTATAAGTGCGTGCAATGTATTAGTACTTATGTTAATAATAAAAAGTCTTATTTAGATCTCAGCCTCAATTTAAAGAAGTGCCTATCTAAATTTAATAATTTTTTATTAGAACTTGTAGTTTAAGATCATAATTATTAGATTTTTGATCCATGATTAAGTTTATCAAGAGTTCATAAAGAGACTTTACTTATACATAGTCTAGGATTGTGAAATGTCATGATTTAAGACCAAGTGGTAAGATAGATACTATCAATATGAGGATGATAAAAAAGCTTAATAGCCAAAATTATGGCTTATAAAACATATGCACAAAATTATACTTCTAAAGATAGGATCTTTGAGAGGTTGTTAATGGTAGTGACACCATACCACTAAACAACACTAAGGAAATAGAATTTAAAAGTTATAAAACAATGTTTGTAATAAAAACAATGATAGATGAAAACATATTAAAGTATGTTAGATACACTACGATGCTTAAAACTTTTTTGGACATTCTAGTTTCACAATTTGCTAAAAAGAATGATATGTGGCTTCAATTATTAAAAAATGAGCTCATATCTACCATAATGTGTGATATGACAAGTAGTTAGTTTTTTACAAAAATTAAATCAATTAGTTATGAAATTTTAGAATTAGATTTTAAGTCCTAAATAAGTAAGGCTAAAATGAGAAGAATAAGTATTCATGACTTGTACCCAAAATATAAAAGTTTTATTCTTATAATTTAAGATTGACCCATTTAACCTTCAATGGAGGAATTATAAAAGTTACTCAATAGCCAAAAAAACTCTGACAAAACAAATGATAAGAGTTTCAATTGAAGTTAAAAAAAAGGTTATCTTTACCAAGCAAAGAAAAGGATGTTTTAGAGCAAGCACTTCTACAAACATAAAGAATGGTTAAAAGAAAAAATCTAAAAGGCCACAAGGAAAAAGTTCTTGACTAAAGGGAGTTCAATCTTATCCTGATCAAGATTTGCTGAGACACATTATTTATCTTTGTATCTTGTACTTTTTCAACACAAAGGTTCAAAGATGATATTCATCCAAAATACTTATACAAGCTAAGAAAACAAGTATGCTTCTAGACAAAAAAGCTTAGAGAGTTAAAACATTTTCTTAGATTTGAAGTGGATCAAACAAAAGAAGGATTATTCTTATGTCAGTATAGATACACAAGTGATTTACTTAAGAAGTTAGAGATGTTTAAGTGTAAGCTACACTAATCTTAACTCTTATTAAAGTTAATGTCAAGCTATTTGTTTAAGAGGAAAAGAAGTTACAAGATCCAACCATGTAGAAAAAATTGGTTGGAAGTTTAATCTATTTAACTTTAACATAATTAACATTGCTTTTACAACTTAAGTTATAAATTGATAAATGCAAGAACCAAGCAAACATAATTTAAAAGTTGTAGAGCAAATATTAAGTTATGTCAAAGGAATGTTAGATTATAGAATTTTTTATAAAATAAGAAAAGAGTGGAAGATAATTGGCTATTATGATGCAGACTATAAAAGCGATCATGATACTCACTAGTTAAGTATTAGGTAGGTGGTCAAATTAGGCTTAGGGCTAATATCTTAGTGCATTAAGAGACAATTAACCACTTTATTATCAATTTACTAAAATGGAGTATAAAGCAGTAACAACTATGACATAAAAAAATACTTGTTTAGACTTCTCTTAAAGGATCTTCACTAATAAGTTAATTATACTTTTACATTATGACAATTAGTTAGTAATTAACTAAAAATCCTGAGTTTCATGCAAAGATAAAGTACATAAAAATCCATTATCACTTTGTGAGAGAGAAAGTCTTACAGGATAAGATTAAAATGAAAAAGATCAATACAAACAATTAAACTAAAGAACTTAGTGGAAGCAAATTTGATGATTTTTGCTTGCAACTCAAAGTGGCTACAAGAAATAAAAAACTTGTGTTAAGGGGGAGAATTGAAAATCAACAGAAAAAATTGACAAAAATGTCTAGACAAAAAATTAACAACTTTATAAGGAGGTTCTTAAAGTCTTGATATTCACCAATATTATAGAAGGATTTACAACCTTGTTATGCACCAATTATTTCTTGGTCTAAAAAATCTTACACCAACTTTATGCTACTATAAATAAATTGTGGGAGTGTGTTGTAAAAACACAATAACAACAACAATAATAATAAAAGAGAAATTAGGAAACTAGTTAAGTGAGTTGTGTGAATTGAGTAGTCTTATGAGTGTAATTCATAAAGTGTGAGTATTAAATCATAAAAGTTTATAAGTGCTATGTATTAGTATTTGTATTAATAACAAAAAGTTTTATCTAAGTCTTAGTCTCCACCTTAAGAAGCATCTATTTAAATTCAACAATGTGTGAGCTAAACGAAAGAGCACATATGGGGTAAAATTCACCGTATAAGAATGCTAAACCAGATGCTACAGAATGATTCTGGTCCAAAAGCTAAAAACCCCTTTTACGAAAAATTGTTGATTCACATATGCCGCAAATGCCACCGGAGAAATCCGATATGCTTGCATAATCTAGCAACATAAGCAACTGGCATATACCCGCCTGCCTAATTTGGGCAACAGAGCCAGATGTGAAATACCCTTATTTCCCTTGGATGGCAATTCAACACAGAAGATAGACAAGTAGAAACAAATAGGCTACATTCAATTTCCTTGTACAGACATGAAAAAGCTCGCAAATTAAGCATTAAAGTAGTTTTTCATTTTTTTTTCGGGCATTAACATTGTACTTCCATTTATCACTCTTACTTCTCTTTCTTGGCTGCTTCTTCCTTGTTGGCTGTTGCCGCTGCCTTGGCTTCTTTGACCTTTGGCTTTCCCTTCATGGGCTTCATGAAGCAGAAACACGAGCAACAAGGGAACTGGAACAAAAACTTCATTGCTTTGCTTTCTACCTTCTCTCAAGATGATCTCTCAAACCCAAGACTCATATGCAGCTAAAAGTGTTAGCTTTTCATCATGTATTTTCTCCTTTTGCGTTATGTGATTTTACACCTCCATGCCTTTCTGTCTTCTTTCTTGTCTTATAATGATATTTGACCTTTTGTCCTTTTTCATTTTTTTCAACTTTATGATAGTGCTAGTCCCAATAGACTAGCCTAATTAGCCACAAGAGCATTATTTTTAAAGGGAAGTTAGAAGTTCGACTCACACCTACGTCAATATTTATCATGGTAACATGGAATTTAGTTTAGGTGCAAAGTACTCTTTGCGATAATCGTTCACTATTAATGTATTAAAAAATAAAAAATAGTAGTCCTTAGGATTCCGATTCAATCTCATTCGATCGCTTTTAATAGAGAAGATGCCTGCCTAATAATTCCACTTTAGATTGAAGCAGAGCGGTGGTGGGGTTGTCCTTGACATGAGCAACGTTCGAACTTAACACCCCCACAAGCTGTGATTCAGTTTTGTGGGCCACGTTTAGTCCCTTATCTTGAAATTCATGCCCCTCATTTCAATTTCTGTGTCTCTCGTTAAAGGCGCATGAGCTGGCAAGCAATACAATGTACTATCTACATTAGAGTGAAAGCTATGGCTTCTATTCCTGTTTATCGTGTTGTGTTTGTAATATATATATTTTACCATGAAATGAGCTGTACGAGTTCAAGGACAATGAACATTAGTATCATCAAATCACACAATTATTGCAATCCCTAATGCCAGAACATGGAGGAGCTATGGATTCTCTACCATGGAAGAGAGATTCAACATGAAATGAGTGGTGTATTTCACATTTTATGCATGGAATATAACGAATGAGGAACAAAAGAGGGAATAATAAACAGACGTTACTACTACACAAAACCACACTTAAAGTCATACTTGGTCTTGGACCAAAGGAAAAAGAGTCAAACTTGGCCTGTGGGATAATAAACACGAAATTTTGCTTTATTACTGTGACTATATTTTAAGGGATCTCTTCATCTTTCAATCTCCGAACAAAGATTTGGAAATGACATCGACCTGTTGAGCATTGCCTTTCACACTGGAGCCTAGCCATCTATGCAGATTCCAAAAGCATTGCAGCATACGGTTTGAAAAATTCTGTAACTCTAGAGTCGACTGGCCGGTTTTGCTTGTTGAGGTGCTTTGCGGTGGTCATATACACCAATACCACATTTTCTTCCAAGTCGACCTGCATCAACATACTGTGAAAGAAGAGGGCATGGAGCATATTTACTGCCACCTAAGCCAGCCTTAAGAACGTTCATTATTGACAAGCAGACATCCAACCCAATGAAATCTGCAAGCTCTAAAGGACCCATTGGATGGTTTGTACCCAACTTCATTCCTACATCAATGTCTTCCTTTGTTGCCACTCCTGTATACAGAGCATAAAATGCTTCATTTATCATTGGCATTAGGATCCGGTTTACTACAAAGCCAGCAAAGTCCTGAGAGCAAATAACTGTCTTGCCAAGGCTGCAGAGGAAATAAGTCTGTTAGAATAAAGGGTAGAGCACAAATTGTAGAAATTCGAAGGAAAACGACAGACAAAAGAGAGGGGTTATTCCCTCACAATTGTGTAAATAGTCCCTCTCTAGACTAAAAAGAGGCACCATTTGCTTGGGCATCGCATAATCTCAAAGGAACATAGAACATCAATCACTATGAGAAAAAATTTCTTTGGGGGAGTCTCCAGGGATGCCCATTGGGCCTTGGAGTATATAACAGGAAGCTAAACCTCTCCCATCCCCTTGAGCAACAACTCCAGTGGGACGGCCCAAGCTTGACCAATAGAGGGTTTCCTCAAAGTAGAATGGAAAACTTCATTTGAAGCCATTTGGCAGTAGAAATCCTTAGATCGCAAATACAGAATATGGTAGTACAGTCACCTCTTTGCCAAGGACTTGGTTACATGAAATGTCTCATCTGATGTGTCAGCACCACGCACAATCTCAACTAATTTCATTAGAGGAGGAGGATTCATAAAATGCATGCCAATCACCTGCAGACAACAATTTTCTTCTAGTCAGAATTCTGACCTAGCCACTCCATATTCAAGTGGAACAAAGCAGCTTTTCTTTTCAAATGCTTAAAGCACAACCTGGCTTGGTCTGCTGGTTACAGATGCAAGACGAGTGATGGAAATGGAACTTGTATTGGATGCTAATATTGCAGAACCTTTTGCTATCTCATCAAGTTCAAGAAACAACATCTTCTTCACATCTTCAGATTCCAAAATCGCTTCAATAATAATATCTGCAGTGCCCAATTCTTCCAAATTTGAGGAACATCTAAGATGGCCCAAAGCACCATCACCTGCAGCCTGTCAAAAAAGAAAAAACACATGAATATACTGGAAATTTATGTTTACTAATTCTACAGACACATTTCCTTGCAAATCTGGAAGAGGCAAACACATTAAAAAATTAAAAAAAAAAAAAACACTAAAAAACATGGGTTCAATCCCTCCCCTCCATTGCTACAAGAATAATGGTATCTCAAATTTCTTTTGTTCATGACCCATTGTAGATTCGCCTCAGAAATATTTGTTGCAAAGCCCACATCTCAACAACTCTGGTATGTGGGTTTAGATATATACACCTGACGGCAAGAATGGAAATCAGTTTCTAGCCCCCACAAAGTTTTCCCATAAGGTAACTATGTACTGAAGGTGAAATCCTTTTCCAAGTTGAGGTTCAGAATGTGGGATGGGACTAAGAAGCTTCTAGCCATAACAACCATAAAGATTCAAGCTTGTCTTCACTATAAAAAAAACGAATTCTCAAACCCTGATTCTTGTTTAACGGGGCTTGAAAATCTTAAATCCTTCCAGTTGAGAGTTAAGGACAATTAAATAGCACACACTAACAAAAAGAATTAACAGCTTCGGTAGCTGACGATAAAACTAAAAAGGACTACCAAAATTAACCAACAGAGAACAGAACAGAACAGCTAAGCTGCTAAAGCCAAACGGGGCTTTTCCATTTGCCTGAGAGAGGCGGCCTTTGGAGACCAGACGACGTATGCTAGCGGAGATGGAATTCATGGCTCTAGTGAGAGCATCCGGATTCGTATCAAGCAGCCATACATCGAGGCCGTGTACGGCGGCGAGTTGAGCTATTCCGGAACCCATTTGACCGGCGCCCACCACGCCCACTACTGCTATCTTCTCCGCCATGCCTACACCTCAGCTGGACTTTTGTTTTGTTTTTTTTTTTTTTATCAAAAATACGCTGAGACAAAAGTAATAAATTTAAATTAATAAAATTAATTATATTTATTTAAATTTATTATTTTAAAATTTATTTAAAAATTTAAAAAATAAAATATAATGATGAGTTTTGTGTTAAACACTATTCCAATGAGAATATGGGCTCGAAGTCGGGTCAAATTGTCACGTAAAATTTTGGTTAATTTAAAATTTGGAGTGTTTTTAGTTGTAAATTTTTTGTATTTTAATTTGCTTAAATTAATTAAATATTAAAATTTAAATGTATTAAATTTCAAAAATTTATAAATTATTTAAATTTTAAATTAATGAAACCTTAAAAAAATTAATTTTATTTTAATTTTGATTATTTAAATTATAAGGTATTAATTTTTTTACTTAATATTAATTAGATCAAATTAATTTTTGAAATTAGGGTAATTTACATGATTTCGATCAATTTTTGTCTGTCCCTAACTTTAGAAATTAATAGAAAAGACGGCAATAAACATAAAGAAAATTCTAATGAATTTTATTTTTCATTCAAAGAATTGAGACACAAAATGAAAAAGAATTCATTATATTAAATTGTTTTTTTTTATTTTTATTTTTTGTGGTTTGGTTGGTGGGTGTTGTTCCAAACCGGCTCTAAAAGGTAGAGTGCTGGTTTGTGGGATCAACAAAAAGCGAGGAATGTACATAATGGGCTATCATTGTGGTGAAATTGTGGTCAATTTGGCCCACCGATCAAAGCTATGAAATCCATTGTTCCTGCAGGCTTACTTGACAAGCCTTCTCGTTCCTCATTGCTCATGATTATGGAATAAAGCATGGCTCCAGCATCGTGCCAAAATACAATAATGCCTTTTCAACCTTTTTCCTCTTTTTTTTTTCTTTTTTATAATTTTTTTTAGAATTTAATCATGTAAACATAAAAATGTTGAATTCAAATCAATATAAAATATATTTTTTATATTTAATTTTTTTGTGTTTACTTAATTTTTTTTATATAAAAATAATTATCACATCAACTCGGCTTAGCTTGGTTTGGGCCATTCACCCCCACCATCCGATCTCTACCCTCCACCAATTCCGATCAATTGAGGCTTTAATTCCCTGTTAATTATATATATATATATATATATATATATATATATAAAGTCATTTTTCATCCAATTTTTTTTCTACTTGAATCCACGTCGACTTTCTCGCTGGGCTAATGTTCCGTATTTTGTGTATTTTACTCATAGTTTTAAAAATCAAAATGAACTAAAAATTAGTAAAACAATTATAGGTCTAGTTTGATTTATTTAAAAAAATTAAATAAGATTAAAAAAATTTAAAAAAAAAAAATAAATTTGGTTGACCTGACAAAGCTTCTTTTTACTAAAGAAACTCTATTTCTTGTTTTTTTTTTTTTTTTTTAATTTTAAATTATACATAATTATACTATTTTATTAAAATATCCATGCGTATATACTTAAATTTTTTTAATATTATTTTGTTTTTTTTATATAATATAAAAATATTGATCATTCTTTAAAAAAAGAATTAATTTGAACTTATATATATATATGTCTATTTATTTATTTTATTTTTCTATTTAATAAGTTTATCCTGAACCATTCGTTTGAAGGTAAGACGAAAAGATTTAGAAATTCAGATTTTAAATAATGAGTATTTCTTAAAGTAGAATAATTTAAAACTTTCAATTGAATGATTTGTTGAATTGGGTCAGAGCAAAATGCATGTATTTTGAGCTCGATCGCCAAATGGAGTTATGCTAAGGGCAGTGAGAAGCCAGGAATTTGGTTTGAGGGGCTAAACTTCTATATCAATAATGAAAATCTAGGGATCATGTTCTAATGACAATAACACAAATTTATTTTTTTTTTCAAGCCGAATTATTTAAAATTTTTGGGGATGCTTAATAAAATTTTCAACATTGGGATATGAGGACGTAAATATTTTATTTGAATTATTAGAGTCAAAATTCAGTATATAATGTTGATCGCCGAATTGGCGAAATCCATCAATGGTAAACGAAGAGATAAAAAATAAAAAATATACAACCATTTGTTGTAGTCTAGGACATTGGTCTTTGAAGAAAAATATATATTAGTATTTGGATTTATAAAATTAAAAAAAAAAAAAAAAAGAAGTTAAAATACGTATAAACTATGGATTGCCTTTTCTTTTACCAAAAAAATAAAAAAAAAAAAGTAAATTAGAAACCTGAAATTAAGACAAACAAAAATACAGATAAGACACAAACGTTCGTTTTATATGTAAATATAATCAAATTAACCCGAAATTCCCATGCAAAATTACAACATTAACATCAGAAATATAACGACATCGGTGGGCCATATGATGGATAAATAAAGAATTGAAAGGCATTGCTTGTGTGAGTATAACGATAGAATTGAATGTTTTATGTAAATACATAAAACATTCAATGCATCAGACTTAGGTGCTACGGTCAATAAATGAGTTTCCAACTTGCAATGCAACAGAAAGTACGAGTTATCGTATGCTTTATAAACGATTAAGTCCGAGTGGGTTTGGCATGCGTGCCCCCCCCTGTGGTAAGAGTTTAATGGCTAAATTGGCCCGGAGTTCGAATTCTTGAGTTAGTATATCTTTTTAAATAAATAAAAATTCAATTTGAATTAATACATCTACGAATAACTTTTAATTTGAATTTATATAAATGACGACGTTCTGGTTAAACAAACAAAAAAAAAGGGGGGGTGGTTTGGTATAAGTGGGGATGCTAAAGACAGAGAGCCAATGTCATGTCACGGACTTTACTCGATAAAATCAATATCTTCAATGTTAGATACGGAGAGAAATGAAGAGGCTGTGGTCCAAAACTTGCAAATACGCATTTACTCTGGAGGCAACGAATTGCAATGTCAAGAGGAAAAGCAAACGAACAAGTTGACGGGTGGGGGTTGGAGGAGGGGAGGGGTAAAAGTGGGTTTGGCTGGGGATCACATGCACTGTGGTGCAAAGGTTGCGAGCTTTTTAAGTAGTTGACCATTTGAAGCCAGCTGCAAAGCATTGTCTTTTCAAGGACTCTGTCTTGGAGGGCACCGCACTAGCCCCGTGACGTCCGCCTGTAGTCTCTCGTCAAAGTTACAATTCCCATAACTGGTCAATTCTCGTGGCTTCCCATTCCCCCCAACCCCCCCCCCACCACCACCACCACCACCAAAAAAAAAAAAAACCTTCTTTTTTATGTGGACGCAAACCCTTTATTTAATACATTTTGAGCGTAAATTTATACAATATTATCATAATTATTAAACTTTTCTGACCCCTCGAGGCAAAAGCAGTACTGTTTAAACGTTTCTGTTAATGAGGTACTTAATTGATAGTTTGGGATGCTTAAATTAAGCCGTCTCAGTATTTGGACGCTTAATTTAAGATACAATTAAAAAAAAAAGGAAGAAAAAAAGAAAGAAGAATGATCTTATCAGTGATAGATTAACCCGTACATTTTTAACGAAGATTTGATGAGACTTTGTAAGTATGATTTATTCCATGAAATCTTTGCTTATTTTACTAAGTTAATCTATACAATATAATTAATCCTTTGACATTAGCCAATGCTTTAACTTTCGTTATTAGTCTTTTTTTTTTGGAGCATTGTCTTCTTTTCGTAACTTTCAACTATAATAATGACTTTAAATATAAATTAATCCTCTCTTCTTGGCAATAATTTCTTGGACAGATTCATTGGAGAAAGAAAATTTTCCATGAGATCTAGCAGTCTTCCATCCTCATCACTATTATTGTTTGTTTCTCACTTTCTATGACAATAAATTTTTGAGGCAGATTCATTAAATATAAAATTTTTATTCGCTTCAATCTCAAGATTGCCATATTATTCTTCGCTTCAATTTCAAGATTGCTATATTATTCTTCGCTTCATACATTTAGATTTGTCATTTAGTTGGTTATTTTTCCAATTAAAGTTTTCTTTTTCCTTATTTTCCTTTATCATTAAAAAAAAAAAGAAAAAAAGAAGAAAAATAAAGAGGGGGTTTCTATTTGTTCTCTTTTCCTACATCCCCATATTATCCAAACAAAGGATAATAATAATAAAAAAAAAAATCTCCTCTCCCTTTCTCTCTCAACCTTCATTCCTCAAAACTTTCCCTCCCAACCTACTAGCACTTCATATTGTTTTGTGTCTAATATAGCGTAAGAAACCCAAGTTTAACCTCAGTCAATAAAAAGAAAAATTAAAGAAATTGGATAATTTACAAATATGGATATCAACATTCCATTAATTTTATACTTCAAACTAAAAATCTATCCCATTCTATCACTAGAGTTGATAACTATAATAGCAACTCTTCATTAATTTGAAAGTTAATTATTATTAGTTATAAAATTAATTGGTATATTTTCGGATGTACCCAAAAAAAAAAAAAAAGAGTTATGACTGATTAAAACTTCATTTAGTATTACAGCTAATTAAAAAAGAAAAAAAAACACTCAAAATCTAACATCATTCTTCTTGTAAATCCAGAAATGTCAAACGTGGGACCTGAACATCCAGAAATGAGTATGACCAGGCCAACCTCATCATTCTAAAATGTTGTGGTGAAATCCCCACCAAGTTTTCCCCTTTGTTTAGAGAGAGAGAGAGAGAGAGAGAGAGAGGGAGGAGACAAAATTAGGCATTGACCATCCAAAGCCTCCGAGCAGAGATTGTTGACATTGTCGCTTGTTGTCAACTGTAATGTTTAATTTTTGAAACCACACAAATAAAAATTGAGAAAAAAAAAAATAATGACAACGACAATTGAAGTAATACAATGAATATATGATAATGTAATTTAATACAAATTTCATTAATTTAAAAAAAATATATAATAATATATAGATCTACATCTTATATGCATTTTTTTATTGCATTGTTAGTTAATTTACTTCAAAATAAAAATTTTTAAAAAAATTAAGTGACATAAAAATTGCACACTCGTATACATAAAAATAAAAATAATTAAATAAATAATATATATATATATAAATATATTAATGTGTAAATTTTATTTTAGGACTCCTGGCATGAAACTCAAACAGAACAAAACAAATTTGTTCAAAAAGAAAGAAAAAAAAAACACAAAAGAAAAGAAAAAAAAACAAAACAAAAGCAAGTAAGACACATGTCCAAAAAGTCAGGTCATTTGTCTTCGCTCTCAAATTAAAAACCTCTTTGGCTTACTTAACAGGCGTTGTTTCCGTTTGTCCAGAAGGCATTATGTTCTCTTAGATGACTTCAGATCAGAGACAACAACAGGAAAAAAAAAAGGTCCAAGAAAATAATTCAGATGAGAGAGAGCGAGAGAGAAAGAGAGAGCTTTGAAAGAGAGGACCCATTAGTGGAAAAAGTGGGCACTGTGGATGTTGGGATCACAGGGAGCCTTTACTTCATCAAGAAGTGATGTTTTAATGCTGATTGAAAATTTTGGGTAAACAAAACTGGTTGGTCACTGGTAAAGTCTGTTTCTTTCTTGTTGGGTGCAATTAATCTGGACTGGCAATAAATTTGTGACCCCTGTGGATCTGGTTTCAAGTTTAACTAATCCTCATCTTACTGCCAGTTGTTACTTGGATTTGCTGACAGTTGCTTTTTTGTTGTTTTACAGGCGTCTCGGGATGTGGGTTTGGAGTTTCTTCGCCTTCAGAAGACTTTCTTGCTCTCACTACAAAGGGAGAGGGTGGTAGTGTGACAGTTCACCACTGTTATATATATCGTTTTTTGGGGGGAGGGGGATTGTTAATTTTTTATCAAGGTTTTAGGCTCCATAGGGAGGGCCTCGGGATCCCAAATTTTCTATCTAGCTTCCTTGATTTTCGCTGCCCAGTGGCGAATGGTGTTCCTTCATTTGCACGTTGTTAGTTGGTCCTCGATTTGTACATTTGACAATCAAGTAGAGCTCTGCTATGGGGATTGGTGATCTCTGATATTTTGAATGCTTTTGTTACTTCGTTCGCAGTTTGAGACTTGCAAATTTGCATTCTTTTCTGGGTACGTGGGTTTACTAGTTTCTTCCTTTGGCCATCTTTTTCTCGGAAACCAGAGTTACTCAGAACATTGACAACTTCATATGGGGGATATTGCTTTGATTCGAGCTGCGCCAGTGCGTTGGCTTTGCTAATGGTGATGCCGGGATTTGTTCCGATGACTTTCCTCAAATGGGTACTCCTTGCTTGCTTTATATACTCATCTGTGAGTCTCAAACCTCGTATTCAACCCTGTGATCCCAATGATTTGTTGGCACTGAAGGAATTCGCAGGAAACCTTACAGATGGGTCCATTGTCACAGCGTGGTCCAACGTGACCAACTGCTGTCAATGGGACGGTGTTTTGTGCAGCAGTCTCAACAATGGTTCAAGTTATAGGAACAGAGTCTCTAAGCTGGTTCTGCCCCAAAAGGATCTCAAAGGGGCCATTTCGCGATCATTGGGCCACTTGGAGCAGTTGAAAGTACTTGATCTCTCTGGCAATCATCTCGAAGGCGGGCTGCCTATCGAACTCTCCAGTTTGAAGAAGCTGGAGGTTCTTGATTTGAGCCATAATAACCTTTCGGGGCAGGTTTCCGCAGCTCTTTCTGGTTTGTTGTCCCTACAGTCATTGAATATTTCTAGCAATCTGTTCAGTGAGGAATTGTTCAAACTTGGTGAATTTCCGGACCTTTTTGTGTTCAACATTAGCAACAATTCATTCACTGGCCGGGTCACTTCTCAAATTTGCGGCTTCTCCCGTGGGATTCGGATTCTTGATTTGTCCATGAACCAATTTGAGGGAAATCTTGACGGTTTAGACAATTGCCATACATCTCTCCAGCGATTGCATCTGGATTCGAATTCACTTTCTGGTTATCTACCAGATTCTGTGTACTCGTTGGCAGGCTTGGAGAAATTTTCAATCTCCAACAACTATTTCTCGGGCCAGTTAAGCGAAGGTTTAAGTAAGCTCTCTAGCCTTAAAATGTTGGTGATAAACGGAAACAGGTTTTCGGGCTATATTCCAAATATTTTTGGTAACCTTACAGATCTTGAGCTACTCGTTGCACATTCCAATATCTTTTCAGGGCCATTGCCTTCAACGCTGTCTTTGTGCTCAAAGCTTCGGATACTTAACCTCAAAAACAACTCTTTAACTGGTCCAATTAAGCTCAATTTCACTGAAATGCCCAGACTTAGTACACTTGATCTTGCCACTAATCATTTTTCAGGGCCTCTTCCAAATTCCATGTCTGACTGTCGTGAGTTGAAAATTTTGAGCTTGGCTAAGAACAACTTGAGTGGCCAGATCCCCAAGAGTTTTGGAAAGCTCACGTTACTTTCATTTCTCTCATTGTCAAACAATAGTTTTGTCGACTTGTCTGGGGCACTATCAGCCCTGCAGCTGTGCAAAAATCTCACCACTCTTATCCTCACAAAGAACTTCCATGGTGAGGCAGTTCCCACAAATGTGAGTGGTTTTGACAGTTTAACATTATTGGGACTGGGAAATTGTGGTCTCAGAGGCCAAATACCAATTTGGTTGCTGAGTTGCAGGAAGTTGCGAGTTCTTGATTTGTCGTGGAATAATTTGGATGGCAGTATCCCTTCTTGGATTGGTCAGATGGAGAAGTTGTTTTATTTGGACTTCTCAAATAACTCTCTCAGTGGAGAGATTCCAAAGGGCCTTGCCGAGCTAAGGAGCCTGATATGTACAAACTGCAGTGCATCCAACCGTATTGCTTCTGCTGGCATTCCTCTATATGTAAAGCGAAATCAGAGTGCTAGGGGTTTGCCATACAACCGGGTCTCAAGTTTTCCCCCCTCTATATGTCTGAGCGACAATAAAATAAATGGTACCATTTTTCCTGAAATTGGACTACTGAAGCAGCTCCATGTCTTAGATTTAAGTGGGAACAACATTACTGGGACCATACCTAGCTCTATTTCTGAGATGCAGAACTTAGAAAATTTAGATTTGTCTTTGAACAACCTTTATGGGCCAATCCCCCTATCATTTGAGAAGCTGACATTTCTGTCGAAGTTTAGTGTAGCTTATAATCACTTGAAGGGACGTGTTCCAACTGGAGGGCAGTTCTATAGTTTTCCCAGCTCAAGCTTTGAGGGTAACCCTGGACTTTGCGGGGAAGTGGTTTCTCCTTGTGATGCCAAAGACGACATGTTGAAGCCTGTATTTCCATCTGGTTCAGGAGCTAGGTTTCATGGAAGAAACATCCTTGTCATAATGCTCACTCTAGGAGTGGGGTTTGGCATAGTCCTTGGAATTGTATTGCTTAGGATGTCGAGGAGGAATGTGGGGGATCCAGTTGTCTGTTTGGATGAGGAAGCAAGCCATCCTTGCAGGCTGTCCGATGCTTTTGGATCTTCCAAGTTGGTGCTTTTCCAGAATTCAGATTGCAAGGATCTCACAGTGGCAGACTTGTTGAAATCAACAAACAATTTCAACCAAGCAAACATTATTGGTTGTGGTGGATTCGGCCTAGTTTACAAAGCCCATCTTCCTAATGGTGCAAAAGCTGCAGTCAAGAGGCTTTCAGGCGACTGTGGCCAGATGGAACGTGAATTTCAAGCTGAGGTAGAAGCACTGTCAAGAGCTCAACATAAAAACCTTGTTTCTCTTCAGGGTTATTGCCGGCATGGAAATGACAGATTATTGATTTACTCGTACATGCAGAACGGCAGCTTGGATTATTGGCTGCATGAGTGTGTTGATGGTGCATCAGTTCTTGAATGGGAGGTGAGACTCAGGATTGCTCGAGGTGCAGCTTCTGGGTTAGCTTACCTGCACAAAATTTGTGAACCACACATAGTTCACCGAGATGTGAAATCTAGCAACATACTTTTGGATGAAAAATTTGAAGCTCATTTGGCTGATTTTGGTCTCTCGCGGCTACTTCGTCCTTATGAAACTCATGTAACAACAGATTTGGTTGGAACTTTAGGTTATATTCCTCCTGAATATAGTCAAACGCTGACGGCAACCTGCAGGGGTGATGTCTACAGTTTTGGTGTTGTTCTTCTTGAACTTATTACTGGCAGAAGGCCTGTGGAAGTCTGCAAAGGGAAAAACTGCAGGGACTTGGTCTCTTGGGTGTTTCAGATGAGGTCTGAGAAAAGAATGGCAGAGGTTGTAGACACTTCAGTTTGGAATAAAGATCACGAAAAGCAGCAGTTAGAAATGCTTGAAATTGCATGCAGATGCTTAGATGAGGATCCCAGGCAAAGACCCCTGATTGAAGAGGCTGTTTCATTACTAGATGATATTGGGGTCAAGGGCTAGCAGTAAAGCCTTGTTTCTGGATTTTGTATATCAAGTTTCTTAGTTTCAAATTGGGTTGAATAAGGCAAGCTATACATGTAAAGTGAGAATTAGTCCAAGTTTCTGCGAGGTTGAAACCAGTCTTGACCAAACATACTTCAGAACCCTATACTGACTTGTGACCTTTGTGTACATATGCCCTCTTGGCAAAAGAATCATCGTTACATTACCTTTTCTTTTGTTTTCTTTCTTCATCGCCTATTATTGGGAGAAACTTGATGTGTGCAAAATTGAAAAGCCTTGCATGTGTATCAATTTGAATGAATTCCTACGAGTGTTGATATTACTAGGCTAATTCCTGTTGATTGATTTCAATCTCGAGGAAGAATTTGCATGACACATGAGAAACTTGATATCAACGGACGTGGGATTCGCAGCCTGCCAACTATTGCTTCATTCTTTTGCATTTCTTTCTAGGTCCAGTTTGTTTTCCTTTTTTAGCATCTCAACTGATTCAGTCCAAGAAAATTAAGCAAAGCGAGCTGCAATCAGCTTTTGCACTGCATGGTTAATGAAGGTAAGCTGACGATAGCAACATTATGTCTTCCTCATCCAAATTTTGGGTTGATTTCTTACATGCATTAGCCTTCAATTTTCCGGCAGACTGGAAGCTTAAAGAACTAGCTTCTCACATCCAAACCCTCGTGGGCCAGACCTCTGATTCATCCCCTCCCATAAGACTTGATCCTGATTTCTTGGTTCAAAGAGCGCCTATAAGTGTTTGACCGTCTTTTTGCAGATGCAAAAGAGATAACCTACAAATGTAAATTCTGATCTAAGCATAGAAGATGCCTTTTATCTTCTTTTCATTTTGTTGTAGATTTATTCTGACACACACACACCTGTGAAAAGAGGGCCAAGAGCAACAAGGTTGATGTAAAAAGCCACTGATATCTTCTAGAATTAGTTGATTAGTTATAGGCTCAACGGGCATGGATTGGAAAGAATTGCATGAAGTGGCTTTTGTGGAAAAAGAAAAAGGATAAAAGAACAGATGGCTGGATGAGATTCCGTGGATTGCAAACATCAAAGTGACTGAAATTTCTAGCACTATTCATGCAAAAGTAAAAGAAAAAACAAAACAAAAGTTGTGATAGATTAGTGACAAGTTTGACTTTAGTCCCAACTAGTCCACATAAATAATGATGATGATCCTTGTTGTTACATCAAGATTCTTGCTTTTCTTTCCAGCAGTTGCGCTAAGAAAAAGGAAATTTAAAAAAAAAAAAAATTGAAGAGCCCCATCAGGGAGACTAACTAATAAGTACACTTATCTCGTTTTATCAATCAAAATGCGATTCATGGAGTCGCGAAGATGTAAATCTTCTAGACCGGACTGGATTGGTTCTAACCGAGAAGGGGAATCAGACCGGATGAGTGAGTAACTTGTCCCCATTGAGACAATATGGTTATATGCACATTTTATCATATTTTATACATATTTTCCTGGTATATACATCATAAGTTTTTTTTTTTTTTTAAATTTTTAAGAAAAACATGCAGAACTCGCATAGAATTCATGTCTGTCACATCACTCGCGTCCTTTTCCTGCTTACCAAATGACCAAATTAAAAAGGAGGATTTTCGGGATTGGTCTCTTGGGTGTCTTTGCTCTAACGGGCTCCAGCGCAGGCCTTATCTCAAACTGTATAAGAAATTCCAACTGCAATACTTTTCAGCGGTGGCCACCGTACAAGAATACGTGTCAAGCACCCAAATCACCAACATGGTTAGACTTTTGCCCCCCAAAAACGTATCAATTTCTAAATGTGCCATTTAACCAAACCGCACCGCTCACAGTATCCGCCCTTCGGCCATGCTATGGTTCTTCTGTGGTAAAGGTTGATCTCTTCATAGTAGCTGAAGTGAAAGAAGAGACGAGGAGATTAAACACTCTTTGAGTGCAGGATCAAGAGAAGAGAAAATTTAAGGATATGGCAGCACTATCTTTTGGCAAAGAGGGCCACCATACACGTCTCTCTAGAGCTTCGCCTAAAGGCCACACAACCCCTTAACGTCGATTCTACCACCAGAATATCCAGAGCCTGCATGTCCGGAACTTATGATCATGAACGGGCTGAGGTAAGTTCGTGTCTTTACTTTGCTTATGTTAGTGCTATATATTTTTGTCTAGCCATCTTCTTCTTCGAAAGTGCAATCTGACTGTTTCGAAT
The DNA here is from genome assembly GCA_019804595.1 of Bruguiera parviflora. Lineage (NCBI taxonomy): Eukaryota > Viridiplantae > Streptophyta > Magnoliopsida > Malpighiales > Rhizophoraceae > Bruguiera > Bruguiera parviflora. The sequence continues at coordinate 1,295,163 of CM034053.1, forward strand.
GTGCAACAAGGTAGATATCAAAATTTATAGTAGGCTATTATATATTTGATGTACATTTGAAGCGGTTATATTATATATCTATACATTTTTTTTTTTTTTTTGTGGGATCTAAAATTTAAGAACAATACAAAATTTTTGTATACAGGTGATATCAGATGTCATCTGCCTCGTGGAACGCATCCAACGACTTCGTCCAGGTACCTATTTCCAGCTTGAAATTTGAGTTGGATTATTTGAATGCCAAAGGCTGTGATTGAAATCTCCCACCCTCCTATAGATAACTTATTAGATAGACTATATATATATATATATATTCATTCACAGAATCTGCAACAATACTCAGGATAAGTTTACAGTGGATTTTCAAGTTACAGTCAACAATACTCAGGAACATAGGAAGCAGGTTCGTATACCAAGAAGTCTTCTTTATATTTCCGTAAGTTTTTATTTTAATCCAAAGTTATTTTGCAATTACTTAATTTGTACGTTACAATGAGATCTTGTCTCTTTGACCTTAACTCTATGGCTTTTCCAGCAAAAATTGACATGGTTAGTGAAATACAACCGCATTGGTAAGACTAGGGTTTGTCCAAGGCTATCTAATTCTTCAATCACATAGGCTTCATGCGCAGGACCATCTAAGGTTCCCTAAGTCAAAGATGAAACATGCAAGCTCGAAAATTTCAAAATGAGCTTATCACTGTAACAAGTAATAATAAAGGTTCAGGCGGAAGGGTGCTCTGAGAGCAGATAACAACGAACCAAACTGCAATCCCCTCTTCTTTTGAAACTTGTAATCATTCATTGCTTCATCTGACACAAGTATCGACAGATAAAAACACAAGAAAATGTAGTGTGTGGTCCTCTACCCACCCTCTTTTATCGTCTTTTACTTACACACAACCAGCCTACATTTAAGTACCACAACGACTTTGCCAGCACCCCCACATTGAGTGATACCTTCTAACAATGGATGCTAGGACTCTTGAAGGAAAGCCCAGTTTGAAAGAGAAAAGCAAAAGGTGATTGCTTTCTTGAGGATGATTGGAAGATGATGATATAGAAGAAGAAGAAGAAGAAGAGATAGGCAGTGGTGGTTTTATTGATGAAGAGAAGAAGAAGAAAGGTGCCTCTGCTGTGTCTGGGAAGAGAGGGGGTGGGGCTTCGCTGCCTTTTTGCCAAGTGGAGAAGTGTGGAGCAGATTTAACTGATTCTAAGAGGTACCGCAGGCGCCATAAAGTGTTTGAGGTTCATGCAAAGACATCAGCCGTCATGGTTTCCGGTATCAGGCAGCGCTTTTGTCAGCAATGCAGCAGGTATTTCTGTTCTCTAGATTGCTTCTTCCTCTTCCATTTCATTTTTGTCAATTCCATAACGATTTAATCTTACTAGACTCGGATTGGATAACTCCTGGATTCTTGAGCTTTCTTCATCTCTCCCTCTCGATCCGGGATTGCTGGCTGCAATTTCCAGGACATTCTCAATGCCATTTTCCCTGAGACTCATTCAAAATTTACACAGCGTCCAAACTACAAAAGTATCAGCAGAACTTGGAGCGTATTCTGAACAGACGAGGTGCATGTGACTTGATAAGTAATGGGGCAGGGAAGAGATGCAGAAATTCACATTTTTCTTGTGCAGCTAGTTTTGCATGCATGAGCAACTAGTTTTGCAGCTAGTTTTGTGTGTGACTTGGTTTGTAAGTGCAATACTGCATAAATTAACAAGTAACACCTTTTGTGGTACAAATAAAACCATAAAGGAGGTCCTTTGTCTGCCTCATTGGCAATAAATCCAAGCAGAGCAAGGGGTATTTATTTGCCACTGATTGATGAGGCAATTAGAATTCTCTGATTTCATATAACGTCCAGGTAATAATCCTTTCTGAGAAGTCATGATTGAATGAGAGAATTGAAAATTGCAACATCTCATAAAAAATAGGGCGTCGAGTGCGCGAGACTCCCATATAGTGGGACTCTCTAGTTGATTTTATGGACAAAAGGTAGCCAATTTTGTGGTAGAGGGAAATAGGTCTATACAGTAACATGTTAATTCAACAATGAAAAGAACAACTCTCTGCTTATACCACAGTAAACCGAAGGAGAAAAATTACCAGAGGAGCTTTTCATTATTTTGGTTCCATGGAATAGGTGAAAAGTGGACTTGAAATTGGAATTGCCCCTGTTGATAATTGCTGTCTTCACTGCAGCTTTCTGCCTCTGTTACTAGGACTACCTCCTCTTGCATAATTAGGAAGCACATTAGTACTTCTTCTTTTATCAGATGTTTAAATAGCAATATAATTTGTACACATATACGAAGCCTTTGCAGGTTCCATGAGCTGCCAGTGCCTGGCAGGACACAAGAACAGGAGGCGCTCAAAGAGCTTAGCTGAAACTTATGGAGAGGGTTCTGGCCACAAAGGCTTTCAAACTCAGTTGAAGGAAGGCCAGCATGAGGCTGTTGCTGATAGAGGCAGCAGACACGCCATGACTCTCCCTGGGAATACTGCTTTCAATGGTCCCAGATCAGATAAAATTCAGACTTCTCATGCTTCCTCTCCTGTCATCAGATGATTTTATGCGGTAAATGGCTCAAGCTTGTGCATGATTCTAATTTTGAGAATATCAGTTTGTATCATTACACTTGTAATTGTGAAGAGGCTGTACCATGAAGGCATTTATTAGAGTTGTCATTGGAGTTCATGCCTACATCATATGTGCTTATTAAGAACTCACTCTTGTAATTTGGCGACAGAAAGAATAATGCAAAACAACGCTGCTTTAAACTAACTATAAGTGTCCATAAGGTTGCTGAAAAATGGCAGGCATATTATGGTATCACGACTATTATTCAATGTTTCTACCCTCCGTTTCATTTCAGAACTTGCCAGTTCCACACTGCATTCCTGGTGCGCTTTCGGATCTTCAGGCTTTTGCTTGCTTATAACTAGAATAAGTTATGGTTATGTTTCTCTTTTCTTAATTATCTTTGTCCAAAAACTCTATTTAAGGCTTCACCTTTTCCTTTGGTGATAGTTACGAACCATACATTTTTCACTAAGGGACTAAAACTACAAAAAGATTTGAGTCCATCCATCCAACAAGGGATGAAAAAAAATGATGTCTTTGTGCACAAAAGTCCTACACTATTGCTTACTTCACACGTGACTTTCTGTGGACCAGTTGTTGTCAGCCTAGTACAGTGCTGGGTCAACATTGGCACAAAAAGTTCAGATCAACCCAAGATGATAAATTGCCCAGAATGCAGTCAAGACAGGCGAATGTGGAGTTTACTTGAGGAACTAGTCTATGTTGCCCCCAAGACCAAAGATTTAATCCCCGCAAGACATTAGGAACTAAGAAAATTTATAGCTAGTGGAAAGTCTTGACAAAAATTTCACCACTTACCACATCAGAAAGGCAGATTGAGTTAATCCACTGTAGAAGCGGACCATATTGTCATACAAAATGAAAGCGATTTGGACATTCTTTAGAATTACATTTTAGGTGCAGGTCTACTATGGCAGTTCTTTCCAAACTTCAGAAAGAGAGAAAATGCACAAGATAGAGTAAGAACGCTTCAAACACAACCTTGGAAATCTTTTGTAAAGCAATGGAGCTGGAAGAGGATATCTCAAGCAGGGTCACTGAAATTTAACAACTATGCAGGAAATATCATCAGTGCTCTTCCTATTAAGTGCCTCTTCGGTAAGTCGTTTTGCTGCAGCACGAGCATCCTTTACGTTCATGATAGTATCTGCTGCTTCTTGATTTGACATTACCTAGGATCATGGAAACAGATCTTAGTCCACATGAGAAAGCAAAAGTGTGAAACCGAGGTGCTCGCAACAGAAATTCAAATGGAACAAACCTTCCACAACCCATCACTAGCCAAGATAATACACTCAGTATCATCATCGACCATTTCCCTTGCAACATCTGGTTCTGAACTGAGATGTGACTTCAAGCTTTTGTCACCAAAAGCCCTTGCCACTGCCAGCTGCCCATCAACACGAGGAACATCCCCTGCATTAAATGAGTTGAATTCTTAATGCCGGTAATGATAATGGAACAAAGCATTAAGATTACTACTGAAAGAATCTACTTTATTGAGGACACAATTAATCGCATGACAGTCATTTCATGAACCGAAGGGCATTCACATGCAGGAAAACAATTTGAAGAAATGAAGGGTGTAGGACTAGTTAGCATCTAACCATTCATATATTACCATTTGTATAACAAAATAGTACAATCTGATAACTAAACTCAGGCCATGCATCCATCGAGTTGATGTTTGGCTCTACTTATCAATGTGTGAACCACAAGTGTCTTCACTTCAAATTCCACCATTTATTAATGTTCCCATACTATGCAATAGAGTTTCATGGTAAAAATACAAGCCATTCTTGGAATTCTAGCATGTGCTTTGCTTGAGTAACACCAAGAAGTAAGACAACAGCCACATTCATAGAGTTCATTTATAATCACAGAGCTCATTTGATTGAATGTCAATCCTTATGTAGTGTCTAAACACTATTCATTAAAGCAGTTTTTACCCGGAAAAATGGTCACAAAGCCACCTCTGTTCTCAATGTTCTCCCTCTCCACACTTGGCTCGTGATCAATTGATAGTTGTTTTGCCACACCCTTCTTGCAGATAACAGCCCGAGAATCACCAACATTGGCTACTACCAGCTTATGACAATCAACTAATATTGCCGTCACGGCAGTTGAACCTCCTTTACCAAAGTCAACCGCTTTCTCCAGAATATTAGCATCGGTTATATGGTATGCTTTCCTCATGGCATTTTCTGGTTCTGTCCAGAAATCTGGCTGCTCACAAAGTATGCATCTTAATCTCAGCTAATTAATCACAATACAAAGTGGAAGTACAGACTAAGAATGGAAATTCATAACCAAGATACTATATTATTAAACAAGTCGAATTATGGCAGCAGACTTAGGCTCCAACTGAGAAGTTTTAGAAACAGAATCTATATTTGGTGGGTGACAAGATATGACAAGTGCAATCTGCAGAATTTCTAGCTTACCTCATTCAAAATATTGTCAAACAAATTTGATCTCAGGTAATCAGGAATTATATGGCTTAGATGACCATCAAATATTGCAAATAAACCAAGTTCATGGTCATCAACTTGCTTAAATTCTGCTACAACATAATCTTCCATAGGATGATGAGATTTTCCCTTTACCAAGTGATAGCCATGTGTCACGTGCTTTGACATCTTACTCTTGCCTTTTCCAGAGTCTTGAGAAGAACCTAATCCGACTTTCTCCTGCAACATTAATGCTCTTATTCAAGCAACTGAACCATAGAGCAAAGTCCAGATAAAGTAGAAACCTAGGCAAATCCAAAATTGAATAAACTCTTTCAAACAAGAAGGATGGTACAGATATTCAAATCTCCGAATGGGAAAGAATTGACAAACACCCTTGAAAGTTGTAATTTATAGATCTAAGAAGAACTAGCCGATGAGATCTCAACCTAGACCAAACAAGATTCTAAAAATGCATGCTTGCCTGTGCACGGTGACCAACTCCACATCAAAGGAAAACAATGTCAATTAAGAAACAAAGAAATAAATCCTATCTGGACACAATATCGCGTATCATGCCCATCCAAATCATATTAAGACACATTTTGATCCTATTGACTGGTGATTGATAAGCCCATATTCATGGTTGCTTCCCTACTAACAATATTGACACAGCGAGAAATTAAAAACACACTTGCTAGTTGAACAAATCTTGAGCAAAGAAAGCAGTAATAGTGCTGTTAAATGATCTAAGCATCATGATCGCAAAATCCTCTCTGCTCAGGAAAGACCCTTGCATGTTCATCCTGGAAACTCCCATCACCCCTAAACAATAAAATCTGGCTTCAAGCTTTCACCCTTAATGAAGATTTGACTAGAGGGTACTCCTGGCCTAAATCTATTCCCTTTAATTCTTGTTTGATCAAGAGAAATTCCTTAGGTCATTTTACCTAGACCCATGAAAATCCTGCTAATCCATAAAACACTTAGATCACTAGCCACCCGGACAGATTGCCAACCCATGAAATTCTTTGTACTCACATAGGATTTGAACCACTGATGTCAGCCTCAACTACAGAATAGATTTTAGGTTCATTCTGATACCAAGTCAGCCAAGCCCAATAGATTCATGTGCTTTTTCTAGAGAATTTGACTGAGATAGAGAAACTCAGTCAAACATAGGCAATTAAATAATTCCCACAGGTTCCCAAAACAGTTTGCCTCTCTTTTCGCCAATAGTCTCAAGGTAGCATGTCTGCAAATGACGAGTTCCCAGTGCCTCAGCCATTTTCGGTAAACAAGAAGCAAAATAATCTCCAAGAGGAAAGGCGATGAAAAGCCACCCCCAGGCTCTAAGTCCCACAAAAAACACCACCACGGGCGCACACGCACACGCACACACGCACACACACGGAATTGCTTGTACCAACGCCATAGAAAATCCAATGCAATCCAATCCAGAACAAGATTTCCATTAAAGTTCCGCATCGAAAACCTAATGAATCGCACATTCAGCTATCTGGGTCTTTGTCAATCTTAAATTCATCACCAATCTTAGACTCGGGAAGACGAATCCAATAAGCACACAAGCAAAAACAAGCACATTTCACTTCAATAATTATGATAAGAGAAACGAAAACCGCCAAAAAAAAAAAGAAAAAAAAGAAAAATCAAAAGGGCCAATCCAAATCAACAGATTCTATCTAGATCATAAAAGACAAAACACACACTTGCACACCTACACACCTTCATCTTGTGTAGAATTTCTCTACCGCTCATGGCTTCTTTGTGTTGTGCAGAGCTAATATATAGATATGTATATCTGAATCTGTATCTGGGACAGGAATATAATTCGATACAAAATTATTACAGCAATAACAGGAAGAACAGAAGACAGAACACAAGAAGCCTTCAGGACAGAAGAGAAAAAAGACGGGCGTAAGATGAAAGTCTGGTGATGAGGACGCACATGCGCCCGCTGTTGACAACACACTCACTTCCAGACACCCCCTCCCCTTCTCTCCCAGTCCTATCTCTATTACTTTCTGTATTATTATCAATTTTTCTAAAAACATTTTGTGACATTGTCTGACATAATTTAATAAAATAATTATTAAATTTAAATAATTGAATTAGTGTGCATTTTTCGCGAAATTGCAACATAATCGAGCTTTCTTCTTCTTCTTCTTCTTCTTCTTTTTTTTTTTTTTTTTTTTCCCCTTTTTTTTTTTTTTTTTTTTTTTTTGGAGTTTCACCTCCTAGTCTCGGGAAAAATAACCAACAGCAATAAGAGAAGAAATAATTGAATTCTTAATTAACTTATTTATGATATTTTAAGCTTATACTTGCAACTTTATCTCTAGACTCTACGGTCTAATAATCTAAATTAATTAAACCAAACGAATAAATTTTAAAATTCTAAGAATTCAGACAAAGAAATTCTTAAGAGTCTAAAGTGCTGCATCCCCAGATTACACGATTGCTGGAATTTTTATTTTAAATACCATATATTTAAAACTTATGAATTTGTACACTTCCATGAGTGAGTTTGAGTTATTACTAGAATGCAAAGAGTATGGACGTTGAATTGGGTTGTATTTTTTTTTTCCCTACATCAATTCTTTCTTTAAGAGTTTGGGTTGTTTATTATAATTATTTGAATATTTTAATGTAAACATATATTTTTTATATTAATTGATGTGTACAGCCAAGATATCATATATTAGTTGGTTAATTTAATTATAAATTCTGTAAAAACTAATCGTAGCAATTTAGTTATGCGAAATATATTATTAAAATGAATAAAATATATGCACGTAACAATAAATAAATAAATAACTGAAACAGTATTATCCGATTTGCGGAACTGTATAGGGTCCATGTTCCTGAGATGCTTGTCATGTTGTCAAGAGATCAATCTCATATGCAAATTGCATTGCTTTAATTGTTAGGGACTGCAACCTAAGCCCAACATAGGACTCTATATATTTGCCTGCTTATACGGGCTCTAAAAGGTGGACAAACTAAGTCTAATATAAAATAAATTATAATAAGTGCTGAACTTATATATATATATAGAGAGAGAGAGAGAGAGAGAGATTTTAACATTCTAATTTTTAATAAAAAAATAATTTTATCATTTTTATATATGATTTTTATCTTATAGTTAAATTTATATAGTTATGTATTGAAAATCATAAAATTTAATAAAAGTGATAAATATTATAAATTAGAATAATTTGTATGTTATTTGTAAAATTTTTTAAAAATTATGACATATGTGTATAATATATTTTACTAAGTACACTTTGTAAAATAGTGTGAAAAAAGGTATAATTAGATATTAATGTATATAGTTAGAAGCAGGACAAGTAACTTATATTTATCCAAATTTTGTGGTTATATATACTCAAAATTATAAAATATTTATTAAATAGAATTCTTAATAAAATATTTTTTAAAAAATATATTTTTAAATTATGAATAAAAATAACTTAATTAAAAGTACTTAAATGTTTAGAGTTAACAAATAAAAATAAAAATTTATGTAAAAAGAAACAAGTTTGTTAAATAAACAATAATTTTTTATTAATTATTTAGTATGCTTTGTAAGACAAACACATCTTGACAAAATGACATAACAATTAATTCATCTATTATAATTTATGTAATTTTTTAAGAATTAAAAAATGTTTAAACAAAGAAATAGTTTTTAAAGGAAGTAAGTCATAATTGTTTAAAGGAAAAACATTTAAAAAATTTCAATGAGAAAAGAGATGTTTATTATAATAATCAAAATTTTATATTAAAATTAATAAAAATTTTATTTTATTTTCACATATTATAAAAAATTAATAAATTATACAAAAAATTTTTCTCTATCTTAAAAATAAATTTATTAGAAATAATTATAATATTTGTGATATAATGTGACATGAAGTTATAATAGATAAAAGTAAAAATTATTTTTTTAAATAAAAATATTGAAAAAGAAGTTTAGATAAATTAATTATAAGATTTTTTTATAAAAAATAATATAAATTTAAAAAGTCAATATATAAATTGAGACAATCTTCACAATAATAGAATATTAAGTTTAATAATATTATAATACATTTTAAATTTTTAAAAAATACCAAGAATTAGTGTATATACCAAAATTTCCTTAGTAAAATTTCCTTCTATGTTAGCCCCCAGGCAGGTAGTATTTTCCTCCCACTTACATATTGTAATAGTTTTGGATTGCTTCTCTTTCGATTGGCAAATCTAGCTTGTTTTCAATACAAGTATCGAATTATCTTTTATATATATACGTACTTGGCTCCCCTATCAGATTTCATGACTCTGACATACTAAAATAATATATGGCATGGCATAGCAGAAGCATGTGGATATCCACGAAGCAATAGTAGCCATAAAATCTAAAAGGAGATAGACGACTTCAAAGCATGCTCCTGTCCTTCCGTTCTTCGATAGTCTTCCTTCATTTTCGGACACCATCCTTAAGTGAAAGAGCTAGGGTCTGAGTGAGATTCTGACAACGCGGAGATATGAATCCCACCGACATGTCTCAAATATATTGTAGCCAATCCCAAAAACCAAAAAGACACAGTTCAAGTACAATCGGCCTGCCCAATTATATTTCCGTGTCCAGTTAGGTGGAAACGCACTTCCCACGATTACTGGTCCTTTAGTCCTCTGGTTCCATTGCATTCCCAATAAATAGGACCGACTAAATTAGGCTCAGCACCCACAGAAAGAAAGAAAGAAAGAGGAGTTTAGAAGGCTAGCCTACCAGCAGCAAAATTTGATAAAACAGCAGCAATTTCTGTCAACTTCCTTCCAGTGTTCTCCTCTCTTCCTCATGTTCTCCGCCGGTTCCGGTAAGTCTTTTCTTTGCTGGGTACGGAGGAGGAGTAGTTTGGATTAATTATTTGTTTGACAGTCATAAGTAAAGGTGGCAAACGAGCAAACCGGAATGGATTTTGTTGGTTTTCGAATTATCAGGATGGGTTACGGATACATTAAGTTTTAAGCGTGCAGGGTTTCAGGGACATAAGGTGTATGTGTCCTAGATTCATTGTGTTTCATACGCTTTGACTTTGTCAAATCTTTTAAGTGTTTTAGGGTTTCAATTATTTTAATTTGAATTATCTAAAATTTAAGTTAAACAAATTATTAATTATTTTAAATTTAATTATTCAAATTTTATATTATTATCATTATTATTATTATAATTTAAGATAAATTAGAAATGGATTGGATTATATAATTTTATGATTTTTAGTTATAAATTTTTATTAATTATTCGTTATAATTAATTAACTAAATATCATTTTGAAATCAAAAATTAGAATGATAACTGTGATTTATTTTAGTTTTATTACATGGTTTCATTATGCAACCCCTTACAAGCCACTGGGTGTGTTTTGTGTAACGGAAGGCTATTGACTAATATGCCAAGCAATTTATCAATATCAACCTGGCGACACTTGCAGCGGTATTGCTGCGAAATTCCAGTTGACACTCCAGCAATTCATGGACAACAATCCCAACCTCAACTGCAATGGTATGTTACTATGTTTGATGGCCAATTGCTTTGCACCGGATCTAGCAACCCTCTCTCGCAGGGTACTTGTCATCCTGGAGAAACTTGCGACCACATTGCTTACTTCTACAACTCCGCGCATCCTTCTGCTAATGGACCATAAAAAAGGGCCAAAAAAAAGGGGTGGGGGGATAGTGATTGGTAGGCTGGTCTTTGTTAAAATTATATTTACTTCGTCAATTTATTTATTTATTGTTAATTTAACCCTAAACTTTTACTCTACTATTGGCGAGTTAGAACTCATTGGAACTTCATCAATTTGTGTTAATGCACCTAGGTTGAATAAGACTATAGTTAACAAATTTCAACGTGATGTTAGGATCAATTTTTTTTTTTTTTTGGGCTTAGGTTACGAGATCTTATAGATTCCTGTGAAATTCATTATATATCATAAGATCAATATCATTGAGGAAAAGACCCAAAAGAACCAAAAAAAGAAAAAAAAGAAGAAAACACCGGCTTTGATTCTATTCCTACGTTAGTCGTAGATGCATGGCCAAGATCTTCGGTTAACTTGGTGCGAGACGAGAAGGCAGTCATAGCCAACGGCCGGACCGAGGAATATATAATTCCAAGTATTAGTGTATCGATGCACAAGATAAGATATTATTTATTTCTTATTTTATTTGGCACTGATAGGTTGCGGTTATGACTATATGTGTCAAGAATAATAATTTTCTTCTGAAAGCATCCTTGTACAGAAAAACGGGTCTAGAATGGAGGGTTCTTACAAAAATACGTGCACGAGCATATGCTGCCATTGCACTGTCCAACGCCTTGGGGCTCCTTGGAGCATTCTTGGCTGCATGCCTGCGGCTCGCACATGCCCGCGTCTATCTGTTTATGGCATGCGTGCTCTGGAATCCTCGCGGCATCGGCGGTGCCATGTTGAGTCAGCGCAGCTGCCCCGGCCAAAAAGAAGGTTAAAAGGGGACTCTTAAAAACTCCGTAGAAGAACAAAAACCAAGACGTGCAACGTTAATTTTGGCTGTTAATGAACGAAACCTTCGATACTTCTAGGGTTCAATTTGGCTAAGTTCTTCGGTGATTATTTTGATATAATTCTGCCAGAAAATATGAGATGTGGGAGGCTACGATCAATACATATAAATAAATCCATGATCGATTAGTTAAACAGTTGAATAACCTGATGCGATGAGCAGAGCCAGCAGGGAGAAGCTCGCACAAAAATTTCTCATATTTGACACTTCAATTTGAGCGCCTACTCAGTGGTCTGGAGACTGTTTGCCTTTTATTATCCCACGGTGAGGGTCCTCAGTTCCATTATATAGTAAATATTTTCCTCGTGGCAGGAACAATTTAGGCATGCAAATTATTTTGACATCTGTATTATATTTTCCTTTTATACACACACACCCACATATATATATATATATATATATCCCATTATGCAGATTTAAGAGTATTAAAATTTAGTGAATATAACTAATATATTTTATATTATAGGTACAATATTAATATAGTATCAAATGTAATATGAAAATTTATTATTTTTATTTAAATTTACTATTTTAAAATCTACTTAATTTTTTTTGATATATATATATATACTACATCTTCATCTTAATTATTTGATTTTTAAAATCTGATTATATCTCTAAAATTTAGTTCTTTCCAATATTGGCATCATTAACAATTTTTATTAAAAATATTATATTAAAATTTGAGAAAATTTTAAATAAATTTAAAAATAATAAATTCAATTCAATATAATTACTTTGTATATTATATATATATATTAATTATATTCATTAAAATCCATTATTTTTAAATTCATTTGAACTTTTAAGAAAATTTTTAAATAAAAAATCTTCTATAATAGCTTTATTGTTTCAAAAGTTGAATTTTTCACATTTTATCATTGGATAAGATAACAAGTGCAATTAACATATCTTTAAACATAAAGTATAAGTTTATCCGATAGCTACAAATAATTATCTAAACATATTTTGACAAAATAAAAGGTCACTAGGGTTTTTTTTTTTTAATTAATAAGCTCATTTAGAAAATGAAAAAAGTAATACAATTTGATGATAGTTACGGCAAAAACGACATTGTTACAAAATCAATTCATATATATATCTTTTAAGTATAACATTTTGTTAATTTTATTTATTAAAAAAATTAATTATGCCTACTACTTTTAAATATTTTTATAATTATATTCACTTTATTTTTTAAAATTAATATGATATATTAGTTTTATTAATTAAATTTAATATATATTAAAAATTTTTCATTAACTGTTCTTATATGGTAGTCAAATATATGTCATGTGTTATATGAAGTTGCATGTTATTATTACGTATTAAATTTATAGATGAACATTAATTTTAAAATTTTAAGAAATTAAAAAATTAAAAAAATTATAATTATATATATATATTTTTAAAAAAATTAATAAGTTTTCTCTCTTTTGTATGATGATGTATTTAAAATATTATCAATTTTACTAAAAATGAGAAATTAATAATTTATAAAAATAATTAAAATATTCTATACACTAATACAAATAAATTAAAAAAATATTATGAAGTATTATATAGTCAATTAAAATAATATTTAAGAGAAAAAAAATATAATTATAATATTTTAACTTTTTTAATTTTTTTAAAAAATTAAAATTAATATCACATCAATAACTTCAATAACAGATAAAAAAAGGATAAAATATTTTATTATATAATATTATATAATCTACCAAAATAATATTTAAAAGAGAACAATATAATTATAATATTTTTAAAAATTTTATTTTTTAAAAAAATTATAATTAGTATTATATTAGTAACTTTAATGACATGATCATGATAGAGAATTATATCTATTACATAGTATATACGTGATTTTGTAAATAAAATATTTTTAATATAGATGGAATTTAATTAATAAAATTAATATATTAAGAAAATTTATATATATATATATATATCTAATTATAGAAATATTCAAACTTGAATGGAATTAATCTTTTTACATAATCAATTAGTTTTTTTGGTAGAATTTCCGTTATTGTATTCATGTATTCAATTTGCTTCTCCTCATTCACGGGCTCGGGGGATCCATACAATGAAGAGGTGATCGTTCCTATCATATTGGAAAATTATTTGTTGTTTTTGGTTTGTAAAGTCTTATTTAGGAAAAGAAGAAAGAGATTATTTCATTAGCCCAAAAAACACAAGGAAGATCGTTTGCATTTAAGAAAGAGGGGGTCCGATGAAACATAAACCATTGGAGGAGCCAATGCAGATTGGTACAAGCATCTTTTGCTAATATTACGGCTAAAAAGGGCATGTATACCGGCCAATGTGCCTCTAAATATATACTTTTTTTGTTTGTTTGTTTGATTTAGTTAGAATGAGAAGGAAATTTATCTAAATTCATATTTTAGATCTCATCCTAAATTTTAAATTCGGTTTTTAAGTATAAATATTGTACATTCAAATTTTCTTTTTTTTTTTTTCACGCGACCGATGCAAATTTTATTAAATAAAATGGTGCTCCAGTACTGGATCAAATTAAGTGGAATAAATAATAAAGTCAAGCAATAAGATTAAATTAGAACCAATTAGTATCTTGTTTTGCTGAGCTATCGGCCACAAAAATTAGAACCGTGCATTCGGCTTCTTCGAACGTAAAAATTTTGCTGCCGTTCTCCTCAGTTGGATCCAAAAACGAAAGTTAAAGCGGCCAGCCGTATAATCTAACAAGAGATGGACGACTTGCAAGTCATAGACCAATTCCATTAAAATGATCAACAGTAAAACAAATAAGATATTATGGCATTTTCTCCAATGTCTCGTGTGCACATGCGCCATTTGATCATTCATTCATATATATATATATATATCTTTTTGGCCGTCACTCAGAATTCTGTCGATTCCATTTCGGATTGTCTGACTGCAAGTCGTGTTCATGTAACGTCGGCCAGTCTGATTATATATATATATATATATATATATATGATCTATTTTACAAGGAGATGCAGTCCCCACAATTCTCGGTTTCTTTAGTCCTCTAGTTCCATGTAAATAGGACCCAATAAGTTAGCCTCAGCACCCACAGAAAAGAGGAGCATTGATATATATATATATATATATATATATATGATAAGATATTATTTATTTATTTATTATTTTATTTGACACTGACAGATTGCGATTATGACTATATGCCTCAAGAATAATATTTATTTCTGAAAGCATCCGCGCACAGAAAAAATCGGTTTTAGAATGGAGGGTCCGTACAATAATATGAGCAAGAGCACATGGTGCCTTGGCACTGCCCAACGCCTCGGGGCTCCTTTGGAGCATTCTTGGCTGCATGCCTGCGGTTCGCACTTGCCCATGTCTACCTGCTTAGAGCATGCGTGCTCTGGAATCCTCTGGGGTCAGCGCAGCTGCCCCAGCCAAAAAGAAAGTCGAGAAGAACCCTAAAAACACCGTACCGCAGAAGAACAAAAACCAAGACACGCAACATTAATCTTGGCTGTTAATGACCGAAACCTTTGATACTTCCAGGGGTTCAATTTGGCTAAGTTCTTCGGTGATTATTTTGATATAGTTCTGCCAGGAAATATGAGGTTACCTATAAATAAATCCATGATTGATTGGTTAAGTAGTTGAATAACCTGGTGAGATGAGTAGACCCGGCGGGGAGAAGCCTGCACAAAAAACTCTCATATTCGACATTTCAATTTGAGTGCCTACTCAGTGGTCTGGAGACTGGTCGCTGTTGATAACAAAAGGAGAGGGCCTCAATTTCTTTATATAGAAAATATTTTCCTCACGGTAGGAACAGTTTAGGTATGCAAATTGTTTTGATATCTGTAGTTTATTTTCCTCTTATATACACAGGGTCCTCCGACCACGTAAAAACTCTAGAATAATAGATTCAAGTTGATACAATTAATATATTTTATATTATATCTAGAATATTAATATATTACAAAATATTTTGTATATAATATAAAAATTAATTATTTTCACTTAAATCCATCACTTTTAACTCTATTTAAATTTTGGGTATATATCTATATATATAGATAGAGATAGAGAGAGAGAGAGAGAGTTGACTTCAGTTGGGTAGAATGTTTTGTTAAACTTATTTGGTAAAAGAAATTAATTTTATTCACTGTATTTAAATATTTTTTAAATTATTTTTATTTTATTTTTTAATTCATCTAATATGTTAATTCTATTAATTAAATTTGACATATATTAAAAATTTTTCATTAACTGTTATTAAATTTTGATAAAACAGCAGCAATTTCTGTTAGTTTCGTTCTAGTGTTCTTCTTTCTTGTCATGTTCTCCGGTTCTGGTAAGTTTTTTTTTATTTTTTTTTGGCTTAATTATTTATTTGACAATCACAAATGGAGGCAGTGATAAAATGAACAATTCAAGGCTAAAAAAAAAAAACAGAGAGAGAATAAATTAGTGTATCAGACGCTTCTCACATGCGGGTTGAATACTTTTCATACACGTGTCAAATAATTCTAATTAATATCTTAGGTACATATAAATTTAATTTTAAAATTTTTAAAGGTGATACTTATAATAAATTTTTTATACTAACATATTAATGAATAATTTTGTGGTTGAACCGATACAGAATAAATAAATTTAAGATTAATGATTTGGTAACTGTTCACTCTTGAAAAAACAGAAAAAAAAAAAAGGGGGAGAGGACATGGCCTGGGAGGAGGATTAAAAAAGAAGAAGAAGAAGAAGAAGATTAAATAAACACAAATTATGGCAAAATAATTTTACAAGACACACTCCGTTGACCCGGTCTAATACAATTCAAGATTTTACGCTGACTAAAACGCTTCTTCGTACACGGCACGCACAACAACAAAGCAAAAATGGGGTTCACAAACAAAGGTGTGCGTGTGTGTGTGGGGGGGGGGGGAATTTTTTTATTTATTATTAATTTTTGTGGGTGTAAATAACAACCGCCAGATTTTACTCTATGGATTGCTCTCGAATATGTTTAGCATATTATTGATGCCTTTTTCTTCATAATTGAGCGACCTGAGAGCTCTGCTAATGACTATGGTAGTTTTATGTAACGGCTCGGGGTTATTCCACTAGCATATCGTAAAAAAAAAAAAAAAAGAGAACTTAGATCTTATAAGTAGATATATTGTACACTTCAATAATTTGTCTTTTGGAGAGAAAGTAATAATTCCGTGATAGAGTGATATCAGAGTTTACCCTTTCCATTGTAGTCATGGCGCAGAATGTCGAAAACTCCCGATTTCACCGGTTCAGTGCGTGTTCAAAAACATCGACGAGAACGTCGATAAATTTGGTGTGAGAGAATATAATAGATCACAGTCATCCCACTCTCATATCGTCAAGAAAAAAAAAGAACTTAAATCTTATAAACGAGTGTACTATATACCTTAATAAGCTGACTGACATTTAGCATATGAGATCCTATCCTCCGGCTATGGGTTGAGCCCATTTCTGAACCAAACCGAAAAATACTTTGTGGTAACTTTTGTCTTTAAAATTTCGAAATAAAAATTAGATAATAACAATAATTTGAAATAAGACTGAAACCCACTTTTTTTTTTTTTTTACAAAACAAAAAAAAAAAAAATTAAATATAATTATTATTATTGATCTAAATTTAAATTTAAAATTATTTACTGTTATTTTAGTTTAATATTATTTTAATAATAATAATAATAATAATTTTTAGTAATTAAATTTAAAATTTAATAATGCAATAAGAGGATTTAACGTAGATCCTTGCTAGAGAGACACTATCAACAAAGAAGATTCAAAGCCAAGTCAAGGAGAGGAGATACACCAAACCTATCAGAAAGTAGTGCACACTCAATGACATATTCTTCTACTCACCTCACGTATGACAGTAGGGGGCGCATACACAGCAAGCAACGTAAGCTCTATGTCTTCTCCATCTACTCTCTCACCTATCTTATATATCTTATCCTTTTAAATTAAGTTACTAAGACAACCTGCTCAAAAAAAAAAAAAAAAAAAACAGTTGTTGAGACAACTGTGCAATGTTCCTACCAAAAGAAAACAAGAACTAGTTATATAAATACAATCTGTCATAACCCATAGCTTATGGATTCAGTTTATAACTTTTCTAATTATAAGCAAATTGTAGCTTATGGCTGCATCGGAGCCAAATAAAGTCCCCGTGAGTGCCTGTGAGATGTCAAAACACTGGGGAACAAAACATCCCAAGTTCCTCAAATTCAAGAAAAATTGAGAGGAAAACTTATGCTAGAGTGAACTACAAATAATTAGAAAGTTGGACAAACTAATAAGAGAAACACGAGGAAAAAGAACATGAAAACAACCACAAATTCCAGTAGCAAAGTCCCCCCCGTCCACCCCACATAAAGCTTTTCCCACATGCAAGTTCTCACATTTCTCCCTTCACCAAAGGCTGCCTATATTTCATTCCATGAAGGTCCCCATGACATCCTGATACATTCCTGCTTCAGGATTTTTGTAGTCTGCTGGTTGGTGCTGATGATGATTGACTGAAGTTGAGGATGAAGAAGAAGCCATTCTTGCAGGTAAAGTAAAACTCCTCCTCAACTTGTTTTCCATTTTTCTTATACTATCCGGATGGCTATCCAAGCTCAAGAACTCATTAAGATTAGTACCGCCACCGATATGCATATTTGGAGATTCTGGATTTGGACTTGGATTCTTTCCTTCGAGGATAAGAGGCTGCTGCCTTCGGTCTGCTTGGTTTCCTAAGCTCTCAGAGTTGAACAAAAGCTTTGCCTCGTCGGCTTGTCCAGTGAGGGCATTGAAGAATGACAACCCATTGGGCCATTTCAGGTCACTTTCTTGCTCTCCCACCATCCCTTCCATTCGGTTTTCCGACGGATGAGGAAGGAGGAACGTGTGGGGCTCGTCTCTGGCTTGTAGAAATCCGAGTCTAGCTGCTGGGTTGGGAAAATTTGGAGAAGAAAGCATAGCTGCAGACGGGATTGGCCTTTGCGCCCAGTTAAAGATGGGAGCAGGCGGCTGTGTTGGGAATGCAGATTGCTTTGTAGGAATGGAGGAAGAAGAAGCATTTCTTGTAGATGAGAAGAGCTGAGATAGGTAGAAACCAGATTGGTAGCCAAGAGATTCAAATGTATGCCTCATTCTTAGCACAAAATGAAGGTCTTCAGGTATCTGAGGATACACATACTGCCTGATGAGACTAAACTTTGCAATGCAAGTTACTAACGAAAGGGCAAGCTTTAGTACGGCAATAATTACTCCACTGTGACTTGGTCACAACATGAGTTGTAGAAACAACCTCTCAGTAAAAACAGGGGCAAGACAACAAGTACCATTTCCCAGACTCCAAAGCTCATGAGTCTGGTGCTCTAGTGCATCCTTTTAATGCAAGTTACTAATGGCTCTTCTAACAAGCAAGTACTAAAAACAGTTTCACCAATCACTCCTAGAAATTAACCTTTGTAATAGCAAAACCAGAAAAAAAGTAATAAAACAATTTAAAAGAAACAGAAAAGAAAAAAGGCAATGATACTTACAATTTTGCAAGAACCTAATTGTAGAAGGCCGTGGCCAGCTTGAATGACAGCAATAGTCTGCCCAACAGAATTTGAGGAAAAGGACTTCAGAATGGAAAAATTGGAGAAATTGATTGGAAATAAAACAGATAAGATTAACAACAAAGTAGAATAGCCATTCTAGTTCTGACCTGAATTCCAGAGTCAAATTGATCAGTCCATTCAGGAGGAACCTGCAGTTAATGACATCAAAATTGGGAGGTTAATTTTAATGATATCTAATCCAATAATAAAGCAAAACGAACTTCCACGTCCAATTTTAACTTATACCGTGATAAATATCCCATATTCTCAACAAAAAATTAAGAGAAAAAATACAAGATTTGTGTGCCTAGTTGCATACAGCATCGAAAGAACTCGGCCAGTAGTTGGAGATATTTGGTTCACATTCAGTAGGCTCCTTGAAGACCCATTTATGACACTTATCTGAAGCAACCTTTCCCATCAACCTGCACGAAGGAATTTATTAAAAACCTTTCAAAGAACATAAAAGGACACCATTTGATTCTTTTGCTTCCGCCTAACCCTTGCTTGCAAGATTTCACTTAAGATAGAGAGACTAAAACCAAAATAATAACACGTACCCACTACCCACCCTTCTCCATAATTATATAGCTGAATGGACATCTTGCTGAATGCTTTCCGTACAGGATCGTCCCCATCAATCTCTTCTGAGCAATCTCCCACTCGTCCTCTACAAAACCCATCTTCCCACATCAACATCCTACACAAAATTTTACAAGTCAAGATCCATTACATGTTGCTTCAAGATCCATTAGACGTTGCTCCACACGCGCGCGCGCGCACACACACACACACACACAGATACTTATACAGCTCAAAGGATTTGAAATTACAGGAAAAGGAAGAATTAAAACCCATCAATTACCAGGAACCCATAACATTTATCGTTTGCAGAATCATTATCTGAAAGGTCAAATGACTAAAACATTTATCAACAAACTAATGCTCCCACGTTGTTTATCAACCAAGCGACCAATGCTTTTGAGTGAGAGCTGACGGAAGGCTGGAGAAAGAAAAGCAATTTCATCCAACTTTAAAAAAAAATTTAAAAAAAAAAAATCAGTCTTCCACGCACTGTAAAACCAAAAGAATTACGTCTTGAGAGACAAAAATCGTTACGCTTAGTTGCTCCCATTTTCTTGAATTTTCTCAGTAACCAAACATAGGACAGAACAAAACAGAAGGACAAAAAGCACACTCACAAGCAGACAAAGTCAACAAAAGGAAAAACGAAGCAAACTCACAAGCTTCCATTGTCGTCTCCGACCTTGCAGCCATTGCCGCCGCCCCTGACCCTTCTGCCAGAAAAAGGTAGAAACAGAGAATTACTGAGCAAGAAGCAGAGGATTGGCGGAGACAGAGACAGGAAGTTAAAAACAGCTGTACGCGTGCGTGTGCGTGTGCGTGTGCGTGTGTGTGTGAGAGAGAGAGAGAGTAGGTACGGGCGAGGACGAATAGTCCAGAAGACAGAGTAAGTCCAGTCTGAGTTGAGACAGACGCTTCTGAGGGACTCATGGAGGGCCATCATCCCAACAGCTTCTTTGCTCCTGTCTGCACCTCCCGAGCCCACCATCTCTCCTATGTTTTTTTCTCTTTCTTTCCCTCTCTCAACCTCCCTCTCTGTCCCTCAATATCTATGTATCTTGTGGGTGCATTGCATTTATATGTTCTTAATTAAGGACTTTTAGTCACCACTGTCTGGTTTGGTTGGTTGTGTGTTTGTATATATATATATATATATATTTATTTATTTATTTATTTATTTATTTATTTATATATATAGAGAAGAATTTATATTAAAATATTTGATGCTAAATTTTAAATTTATTAATATTAAAATTAAATATAAAAAATTATTTAGATATAATAATATATTTATTTTATAAAATATATTAACAGAAATATTATAACAAATATATTGACAAAATAATTTTATATATATTTTTAAAAAATATATAATATTATATTTTAAATCTAATATGTTGTGATTGATATCTAAGAGTATTATTTAGAGTTATTAATATTAATTAATAATTTAAATTTAAACTTATAAATATAATAGTTTATGTTATTATATATATATATATATATATATTTTTTTTTTTTTATTTATTTTTTTTAAGGAAAAGGATTTGTAGGACCAAATGCCCTTTTCTAGTCTTTTTATGGGGTCTTTCACTTCAGTTGAGAACTCGGTGCTTTTCCAGTTTGTTTCCTAGTTTCTTCCGCGTCTAGCAGACTGTCCTCACGCCTCTCTTCTCTCGAGCCGAGGCCTTGGAAGACTAGACTTGCATCCTTGCAATGGCTTATCAATTATCAACCACAAAGTGTGTTTTTTTTTTTCTTCTTTTTTTTGCTCGTCCCTAACATATATTGGTGGGATTGAAAAAGCATTTCTTAAAACACAACATCATAGATATATATTCATGCGCCCATTTATATGTTCATATGCTGTTGAGACTATGTCCATAAAATGATTTTTTTTATTAAAAAAAAAAAGAAAAAAGAAATAAAAAAAGAAAAGAAAAGAAAGGGAGAAAGACATGTCTTGACGTGTTACAATTGTTTCACCCATTAACAATAAAATTGTCGTGGGGGCAGCTTTTATTTTCCTTCTGTTACTCCCTCTCCTTGACCACATGGTGAGGTTGAGGTGGGAAAATTGGGTTTGGATGCTGGGATAAGCTTTTATTGCTTTTAGGACTTGACCCGTGTGTACTTGCTAATGGATATGCTATAATAAACAAATAATTTTGAGTTTTTTAATTAAGTTTTAATTTTTTTTACATTTTTATTTAAATATTATACTTTTAAAATTATTTTAAATTAATCTTTTTATACGAAAAATAATCAATTTATTATTAATTTTTATTTTATTAATATATAATTTTTAAGAATTTTAACTTTTTTTGTTTAAAAATAATTTTAAAGAATATATAATTCAAATAAAAATATTAAAAAATTAATACTTGAATATTAACATTTATAAGCATTTATGACTAATTTATAATATATCACACTTATTAACTTGTACCCTTTTTCTACAACCTTTTGTGGATGAAAAGGGTCAAGGATGCAAAGGTAACCAATTTTTCTTCTTCTTTTTTTTTTTTTGTCTATTAAATGCACTCGAGCCATGTCTTGGAATAATACTATATTGTATTGTCCACACATGAATAATATATTTTTTTTCTCGTTGACTTAAGAAAAAATTCTTTGTTTCCATTGAAAAATAATATGTTCCCCCATGAATTTATAAATTTAGGATAAAAGAATTTTTTATTAGACTAAAAAAATAATATACAAGAATTTACAAACTCAATTTTTTGAATTTTTCTTTACCATTTATTTTAAGCTAAGTCGTTTATCTTTTTATTGAAAACTCAAAATAAAAAATTTTATAATTAAAAATTATATTTATTTTGAATTTATTATTTAACTACATTATATTTTTGTATTATTTTTATAATTTATTTTTATTTTAAGATTTTCATTATTCGCTGGTTTTGAGTTATAAATGTTTAACTCATATTTCATTAAAAAAATTGAGTAAAAACAATCCATACTAAATAAAACTTTATGTTTTGTTTTTTTCTTATCTATTGCACGTTTTGCTTGTATTTTTTTTTTTTGTGTTTTTTTGTATATTATAGTATATTTTTTCTTATACCTCCATCGCCTAAATTTTCGGGATTCGTCATTGAAATTGAATTGTGTCGAAAGACGGAAAAGATGGGTTCTCCTTGCTTCTGCAGACACAATTCTCTAGACTTATCAACGTGTGTTTATTTAAATATTAAAGTATTAACAGTAATTTATAATATAACATTTCGTAATTTTTTAGTAATAAAGTGTCTAGTTAATCCAACAGTTAGACCTATCGATGTTCTTTTTCTTTTGGAAAAATAAATAAGATGTACGAGTGCACTCAATTTT
This sequence comes from Bruguiera parviflora, assembly GCA_019804595.1. Lineage (NCBI taxonomy): Eukaryota > Viridiplantae > Streptophyta > Magnoliopsida > Malpighiales > Rhizophoraceae > Bruguiera > Bruguiera parviflora. The sequence goes on from CM034053.1 coordinate 1,318,395, forward strand.
GTATTTCATATTTATAAAACATCATTACATAACAAATTATTCATCTTAGTCAATGAATTTCATATTATGCACCTTTTCCTTTCTTTTTTTTTTTTGTAATTTATAGAGACTAAATATGAAATCTCAAATGTAAAACTAAAGGTTTAGTCATTGTTATTATTAAGCTTTGTGATTAATGGTTAGTGTGTGTGAATGTTTATGTCAGTATATTTGTTCCATTTTATTTTAAAATAACTATCTTTTTCATGGTAATGTGATAACAACAACTTATGATATGAACACATTTCCAAATATGGGTGGTCCCATACACCACACAAATTCATATTGTCAATTTGTATTTTTGTGATAGTTAAAATTTCAATAAAACATATAGCAATAAATTGGGCATTTTTATATGTGCATAAGAGAAGAGAGACACTGACAACAAAAAGTTAGTGATGGAATTATGTGAATTTTTAATTATATATATAAAGTTTTGATTGTAATTCTCAAAAAACCAAATAAATTAGGGAAAGAGAGAGAGGCTTTAAAGAATAAAATAAATGGATTTTTTCTTTAAAAAAAAAACTTTAAGAAGTCTCGCAGCTTGATTTGCATAGCATCTCTTGATTTGTTACACTATTTTAAATAAATAAATAAAAGTAAAAAGAAAAGGCATGAGAAAAGATCAAAGCCGCAGTACAAATACAAAATTCACGATTAAAGATGTGTGGCAAAAGTACTAATATTCAATTCAATTTAATTTATATTAATTAAACAAATTCATAATTATAATTCAAAACACTTAGAATAGAAATATTTTGAAATCTAATTAGGCTAAGTTTTTTTAAAAACTAAAATTTAAAATTAAAATAAAGAAAGTTTAAAATATAAAAATATAAACATTTAATATATTTAAAATTTGATTTAATAACTTAAAATTTGATAACTAAAAAATTAGAATATTTAAAATTTAAATAGTTAAAATTTTTTTTTTTTAAAAACCCTTAGTTGGATTTTGATTTTTACCCACTTATTAGCCACTTATACTCCCGAGACTGTCGGCCATTGAATAGAATCTTGACTGGTCAAAAGGGTTAGGAGGGACTCCGAGCACTAGATTTGAATTCAATAGTTTAATAGAAATATTAATTTTAGAATATGGCAGTCCAATTGATATATGGTAAAGTTGTACGGATGGAGTGTAAAAAGGGAGTAGGGAATTGTGGGCACAACCCACCCATCTTTTGTCACCTTTTTGGGCCTTTTATTCTTCACAGGCGAGGCAACCGAAAAACCAGAATTGCCCTTCGATTGATTTGAGAGGCACAACGGGCGACGTCTGATATTTTGTAAACGATCGTTAATCTCTTTTGGGGTTCAAATGTATGATCTTTGCACGAATCATGTTTTCTTATTTGCCAAATCAAAGCTAATCTGTAATTATCAGAAGCCGTTTGATTCTAGTGATATGACATAAAAAGAAGAAAAAGCTATAATGAAAGATGGCAAAAGGAAGTATATAATTATAATTAAACGCCCGTCATAAAACAGATTATGCGGAAAGAAGATTGGCGTATTGATTACCGATTGAGTAGGCAAATAATCACTGTCTCTTTACATATTATATCTTCTTCTTCTTTTTTTTTTTTTTTTTCTTTTGGTTGTTTACCGTTTTGCATGATACTTTCCTTTAATTCTAAGTCATCGTCCCCATTTGATGTTTGAGAAAACCACCAAGCAATCCGGAGATTGTGATAGGAAATTCTAATTGGTGCCAATTGTCACGTGAAAAGTTGAGTCATTAGATAAGATCGACTAAGTGCGACGCAGATTAATACATCCGAAGTTTATCCTCGTGACACAATGCTGTCTTATCATAATAGTTTGTAGGTTCTTCCTTTTTGGTATGTAAAATAAAAAGACGTATATGATTTACTATAAATTTGGAAGACAGATTGTACCCACACACCATGCAAATCCTTTATATTCAATTGTGCCTTTGGAAACTTGGGTAATATTCAAGCAATAATCGAGACAAGGTGGTGGTGCTCAAATAAATTTTGAGGGCGGGACGAGAGAAAAAAAAAAAAAAAATTTTGCAAGTAGACCCATAGTTATATTTATAGATAAAAATTAATAATTATTTATTGATATTTTATTTAATTTCTTTTTTTTTTAAAAAAAGTTTATTTTAATACTATTAAATCCGAATAAACTAAATTATATACTCAGTGTTATTACTAAATTATCGAAATAGTCAAGTATTAAATACATAAATTATGAGTGATTCTTCAATTATGAGGAGGATGACGGAGTCACGTGCGCATGTGCCATGGCAGCGAGTCGGTACATCGTTTATCCCCCCCCCCCAAAAAACCTCCCAAAAAAAGACGAATAGCACGAATTGGGGGGGGGGGGGACGGATCACAAAAACGGCTATTTATTTATTTATTTACTATGAGTGTACGTACGCTCTACGGAGACTTTTTTTTTTTTTGTTTTTTTGGTTTTTTAAATTGCCAAAATACTATGTTGGGTTGTAGGGAATTAGCCATTCACTCACTAAAAATTGGCTCAAAAAGACTTATTCGGACTCATTTATTTATCCAAATTAGTAGTATTTGAGTGAGCTGATTTTAGAATCAATTTAGGAGACGAGCCAGGATTAAATAACCCTAAATTCAAATCATTAGAACTCCTGGGGTGTCTTGATGATGTGCTGAATAACACGTTTCAAAAGTTCATTTTCAAATCATATGGTATACATTTTTAATTATATAGTAAAACTTAATGCTATACAATCTTGTTATGATTCATGTTGAAAAATATATGATGTGTGTATAATTAAGATAAAGTATGTAAATAAATATCTATATAATACTTATTTAATTGGGTTAAAGAAATGGGAATTTGAATTCGACCACGAGTTCAACTCAAACCGATTGATATTTAGCCTCTACATGTAAATATCAACTACATGGCATGCATATTTTTGTACTTCTTTGTGGTTATGAAACACTTCCAACTCTCTCTAATTTTGAAAAAAGAACCAAAAAAAAAACAAAAGTTGTATTTTGATAGCAAGAATATTTCTGAGTAATGGACCCCTCTGATCTAGAAAATTGAGTAGAAAGACATGATACAGAATAATTCTAGTTTCGTCATTGTTTCCCCTTCGCAACACAATGAATGGACGCGAAAGAAGTGATATATATGTGTGTGTGTGTGTGTGTGTGTAGGAAATAATGCAGAAGCAACCCTAATACAATAACAAGTGAGATTTCATGCATCACGCCAATGGTTGAACAAATAGTTAATGCTCCAAAAAACCTACCACTTTATATCATGCCTATCACTTCATAAACCTTGGCATTTTGGAAGCCATCGTAGACTCAATTACTAATTACAATTGTCAATTTTCACCTTTATCTATATATATATATATATATATATATATATAGTGGTTCCCCTTCTTCTTCTTCTTTTTTTTTTTTCAGGACCACTACACGGATACATAATTTTATCAGCACAAATGGATATAAAATAATTTTATACAACATAATAAAAAATTTATGTAATTTTGTACTATTTTACTATATTTCTCTTACATATCATATAAAAAATTATTTGTATAATATAAAATATTCTGTTTATATAAAATATAAAAATATTTTGCGTTCACGAGATTATGCCTGTAAAGTTTTTTTTTTTTTTTTTTGGTAAATGCAACAACACACAAATGATTGTACTGATAGTTGATAAGTAGTATTACTGTTGATAATTTGTAGTAGCCTCTGTTCATAATCACTTTCTTTGTTATAATTTTTTGTCATTAAACACTCACAAGAGAAAAGGAAAAAACAAAAAGACAAGATATTTTTGCATTATTTTATTTTTCTTGCATTGAGCTATTCAATATTCATACATAAAACTAGTTGATTTAATCAAATGCTTGCTTGCAATACTCGTCATTTTAATCTTAAAAATATGAGATTATTTGTCACTGTATAACTCCATCGTTTTGTATATGTTTTTCATAGATAACACATTGCGTCAAATGCTATAAAACGGAAAGCAGTACAGTTTTTTTTTTTTTTAATCGGAATATTTCAATCAAAATTTCCATTATATGGGCTCCAATGGACGGACGCGAGAGAGGGAGAGGATCTAATTGTGCGGTCCCTGTGCGAGGTTCAGGGCTTTTTTTTTTTTTTAAGAAAAAATATTTACAGCATGTAAACAATTAAGTCAGAATATACACACAAATATTATACAATCTACATCTATCACATTTTGACAATAGTTTGTACATTTTTTTTTTTTTAGGCCTTATTATATCACACGGATGCATGCAATTACATGAATTCAACGAAAAGACAAAAGTTAATTTCCACAAGTTTTGTATCAAATAGGCAATTTAGTGGATTGCTATATTAGGCAATTTGTTCCACTTGCTAATCATCTCCAATCTATAAGAACATGGCTGATTGTAGCCAGTAGATTCTTCCACCATTCCGTTGACCAAAACCCACATTGGCCAAATCTTTTCTTTCTCTTGTTTTTCATTGCATTTTAGCGGGGGCATAGCTTTGAGAACAATTTCCCACTTTCACCTTGCTAAGAATTTATAATTTTTCCTTTTAATTACGAGGTCCATTAGACTGCGTACTACGCAATAAAAGCTTGTCTTCATGCATCTTATAAGTTGATTCTTTCTTTAGGTGAATTCTGGTTTGCTATATTTAATCTTAAAAGTACGAATAAATTAAAAAAAAAAATCATATTGAGAAGTTGAACGAAACGCTTATTTATTCATTTAATGATCAACTGACTTTAGTGTGCGAGCCCAAACTAGCAAGTGATATTTCTTAAACTGTAGTACTGAGAAAGAAAATCACATCATCATAACCAAAACTTCTTCATACCACACAAAAATGTGTATCTATTTAACTGCACATCTATTTTCAGGTCCTAGGATTTCATAATCAGTTTTAATAATAACAAAATATTAAGTGTTATTAATGTATTTATTTAAATGTGCTCGGTAAAAATATTAAATCAAACAAAACACACAAGAAAAATGAAAATAATGCAAGTACAAAAAGAGAAGTGAGCCAATTATTAAGGCTCTTATGACAGCAAGGCTGTTTTGTTGTGAAGATCGGCCAATTGGACAAAGATTTAAATACGCAACTGCAACCCTATGACAGCCAGGCTCTTACAGATGAGTCAATAATTGACACCATCGATCAGACAAAAAAATTCTAGCCGTCAACCTGTACTCAAATGACAGTACTTTCAGAATTCTTCTAGATTCTACCCAATGCCCAGAATGAAAATGTCTCGATACAATCAACGGCTGGTGTGCCACTTTAAGTTTGTAAATAAGGCATTCTTAATCTCTGAGAATGAACAAAAATTTAGTATACTCTAGAGAGAGAAAAGAAAAAGGAATGTATGCTATGGGGGAATGATTTACTGTTGATGGTAAGAAATTTTGTGAAACTTTGTATTCAACGTCGAGTTAAGTTATAAGAGTCAAAATCTTCTAGCGTGAGACTTTGATTAGGTGATCAAGTAAAGAGAATTTGGTGAGGTTTAGTGTGTTTTTGATCCAAGTGATTAGAGTTGTAAAAGATTTCATCTTCACCCATTTTGAATATTTAAAAGGAAGATTTGGAGAGTAAACGCAAAGTTACGAATGAGTTGAATTATTATAAATTATTTGTATTTGATATTTCTATTCCTACTCTCTTATTTATTATTGATATTGTGATCCACACGCGCACCACACACCACACTTGTATGATTGCATATTCTTATTGAGCTTGTGATTGAGGTATTTGCCATTTTCTCTAGACATCTAACTCACTCCATCTTCTCTTGGGTCGTCACACGCGTAGGGACAAACAATGCATAGCTTCTATTTATATATTGTGCACTGCTCCTAGGTCAAAAAGTCTCTATACCATGCCCATTTTCAAACATGAAGTGACAAGCACCAAATTGGAGGGGTCGCTCTCTCTCCCTCTCTCTCTTTTTTATAGTAAGATGTCCCTGAGTGGTATGATAAGTCTCTATTTTTCTATAAATTCCACCCTTTTTTTTTTCTTGGAAATTGAATTTGAAATTTGAACATAAAACTTCTAAAATTGATATGCAGACTCTTAATGGGGTATACCCTTTTGGATAAGGAGTAGCTACATCCTTCAATATGCGCTATATCTTGTAGACATGTGATTCGGCTTCCTTGCTACAAAAATCTCAAACACCGATGGTTGAACTGTATCTCCCTACATCGGGGTATACTCTGCCTTATGCCATTGCAAGCATGAAATCTGGCGATTTCCCTTTCACTAAATGCACTAATTGGATGGCATAAACTTGGAGTTCAAATGGCCTTTTGGGTTCTAGGCATTTGTCCCTTTTTTAAGGTCCCTAGACATTTGACTTTTGCAAAATATATCAAACAAGTTTTGGCCGACCATCTTTTTGTCCTTACAATGGAACAGTAAGCGAAAAGCCGCGGCATACTAACTGAAATTAGCAAGTTGTTCGCAGTTTCTCCCCGTCCAAGCTCGATCTTTTTGCAATCGCATGAACTGCATCCCTAGCTAGAATTGACAGAAAATTACATGAATTGACGAGGCTGTTTGTTGACAAATTTGAATCAGGATCCTGGCACCGTGTTTCACCTTGAAGCTGAAAATTGAAGCTTTTAAATTACACCCCCTGTTTCCCCCCTATCTTCCTGCCACAATACGAACGAAGTTGTCGTTAGCGAGTCAAAACCATTGGTGTTTTTCTTTTGTTTCGTGCACTCAAGTGAATGCCGAGTCAGTTTTCATGCATTGAATTAGGTTTCCCACCTGCGGTTAGTTAAAGGCTGACCATTTCTGATGGGGCAAAACGAAGCTGATATTTAGGATATGACCAACCTAATTGGTCATTGGTTATAACATACTTGAATATTGGAATGAAAGATCGTGCAGGTTACTATTTTATGGCTCGGAAATGTTGCGCGACGCCGAATGAATGAGGCAATATGTATCCAACAGTGATGATAATACGTTGGAGGATGTAAATGTGCAATGGTTTTAGAAACATTATGTTGATAATATATCCGAAATACTTATTAAAATATATAATTAAAATTAATAATTATAAATATAAATCTATGCGCGTGTGTATATATACGTGGAGACACACGCATGCACACGTTATTTAATATGAAAATAAAAATTATTAATGTATCTAACTAAATAAATAAATAAGAGACTACAATATGCAATCGTAATAGACAGTTGTATTTCTCTCTAATTTGTTTGGACGCTGAAAAAACGGGCTATTCAACTTGTCAGCGTGGTTTGACGCGTTCGTTCCAGACATTAAATTTTTATTTTTATAATATATTTTTATTTTTTTTATGATTTGCAATTCAACACAAAATCTCTACAAAAGTGTCCGAGGAAGTGAATTCTATTGAGAATAATTCATACCCCTTAGGTAATTCTTCGTCCCACACATTTGCTAATTCATTGTCCTTATTCAGGGAAGTCTCGAAATTTTTTCTTTGTTTTTTTTTTTTTTTTACTGAATGGTGGGATGCGAGTTTTTGCTTTTTCTACTCAATTAGAGACTTCTTTGATCAATGGGGATCCTTGGTGCAAGGCAAGGAGCGAGCGAGCTGTAATCTACCATGAACTGTTTTTTGACATTAGCTGGACAAAACATGGATTGAAACGAACAAGATTGTGTTTGTTCCTTGGCAATGCTATGAATTGGCAACAGTCGGTTGGTTGATGCTACCCATGTCGATGGTACTTTTGGGTTGGTGCTGCTGCAATTGGGCAGGCTCGGGTCCCATCCGATGAGGCCATCAAACGCGCTGGGCCAATTCTAAGAATGCTAGACCCACGTAGCTTAGGCGGCCTCCCCATCATCCGATACTAAAATAGAATCTCAATGGGTCTTGACTAGGCACGCTGGGGCCTAAAAGTAATGGCGGAGTTTTTACGCGATCGCAAGAGTTTCTTATTTTATTTTATTTTTAACGTATCTTCTTGTATCCCGCGGCACGTTAGGTCTCCAATGACCTGCAGTAATGGCAATTTTAAAAGCGCCTAGAACTGCAATCTTAAGCTTGTGATCTTATGGTGGAATTGGAGTTGGACTCGGCTGATGCCATAACTTGAATCGAAGTTTTAGGCTTTAAAATCAATCGTGCCATCATGTCACACAAAATGTACACACTAATCAAAAGATTTAATAATAAAATTATTTTAATTTTTAATTTTATATTTAAATTTTAAATTCTAATTTTTATAAATTAAAAAATAATTAAAAAATTTATTTAAATTATAAAATTAAATATGCAAAATTTATATTTAAAGAAAAACAAAAATTAAGAATTTCTTGTCCATATTTTATTTTAAAAAATATAAAATTTAATTATTAAAATATCATAACAATTTACTTCTCATTATTTTTTTTTTTTTTAACATTTTGTCTGGTGATTTTAGATTGCGGAGATCTTAGATGTTTAAAACTATTAGCACACTTTGGATGCCTAAAAGCTTGAGGTACACAGCAATAGATGAATCATAATCTCTTAAAAGTCTTTTTTTTATTATAATTTATTTAAATTTCACTTGAATTTTTTATTTTTATCATATATAATATTAAATTAATTTGCTTCATTTTATGAATGATTCAAATTATTGTTATTATTTTTTCAATTGCTAGACCATGATTAAACCCAAAGAGAAGAGCTCATTCTAATCCTTCACCAATATTGGCTTTCATTTCTTCCACAAAAATCTTTCTCATTTGGTTTCTCTCATTCCTTGTAGCTTAGCATATTCACTCTAAACATGCTTAGTCACTCTTCCTTCAATACAAGTTAAAATTTTAAGTGTAACGTGTGAATTATACAATTAAAATAATCTCACATTAAAAAAAAGAGTGAAAAGTAAGTAACATATAAATAAAAAATATTTACAAATCTAATACCTTAAAGTTTTGAATTAAAACGTAATATCAAACCTATGAATTTGTTATTTACTTGGATTTTATTTGGATTTCTCCTTGATTATAGACTCTCACATTTTACCAACACAAGTTTTGTTTCAATTACATCAAGAAGCCCCTTACCATTTAAGTAAACAATCCAAAAGGTAAAGTTTTAATAACTTATTCCTATTAGATCAAATGCTTTAGAAAGGCAAACTTTACATTTTTGTTGTCAACTTCAAAATGACGCCTTTTATTAAGTGAATAGTTAAACCTATTTTATGCAAATGCCTCGTAATGACACCATCAAAGCCAAGAATAATGGTTTGCACCACAGACACCAATTGATACAATAAACGCTTCTGAGTATAAGTATTGGGATATGTACTAACTATCATAACTACAACATTATCACCAAATAGCGCTTAACCCAACTAAAATTTATTAGACTAAAAATTGGGTTATAGTGAAAATTAAAGGTAACTTACTTCAAGTTGTGTACTTATTGGCACACTATGAATCATTTGATAGAGGAACAAAGGGCAAGGAGCTTATTAAGCTAAAAGCTTGCACCAGACACACTGATGCTTAAGCTTTTGTAGAATATAAGGTGAGGGATACTAGATTTTAGCTTGTCTTATTCTTTTATAGCCTTGTTGGCTACTTCCATTCCTAGATTTAGCACCTCTACCACCGTTATATCTTGGCGTGCATCTAAAGAGTGTACCATAAATGTTGCAAATATTAAGGCTTTCTTTAAGCAATTCTTTTATCATATGCATATAACATTTCTTGATCTTTATAGATGGGGTTTATTATGTTAGGCAAAATTATGTGATGGATTGAGAACTGACAAAATTAAAGATTATAATTTAGGTCTTCTAAACAAATGGTTATGAAGGATGAGGAATGCTAGCCATGAGATATAGGTGAAAACTTTAAAAGCACAATATAAAGATTATCAAATCATGACTATGAGATTGACACACCAAACCAACATACATGTCCCTACTTTAGAGAGAAATATACTCTATTATGCAACCAAACAATAGGATTTCAAAGATTGTCAAATCCAACTTTAGATTTATGGTCAATGAATTTGTTATTTACTTAGATTTTATTTGGATTTCTCCTTAATTATAAACTCTCACATTTTCCCAACACAAGTTTTGTTTCAATTACATCAAAAAGCCCTTTGCTACTTAAGTAAACAATCCAAAAGATAAAGTTTTAATAACTTATTCTTATTAGATCAAATGCTTTAGAAAGGCAAACTTTACATTTTTGTTGTCAACCTCAAAATGACACCTTTTATTAAATGAATAGTTAAACCTATTTTATGCAAATGCCTCACAATGACACCATTAAAGCCAAGAATAATGGTTTACACCACAAACACCAATTGATGCAATAGACGCTTCTGAGTATAAGCATTAAGATATGTACCAACTATCATAACTACGAAATTATCACCAAATAGTGCTTAACCCAACTAAAATTTATTAGACTAAAAATTAGGTTATAGTGAAAATTAAAAGTAACTTACTTCAAGTTGTATACTTATTAGCACACCATGAATCATTTGATAGAGGAACAAAAGGCAAGGAGCTTAGTAAGCTAAAAGCTTGCACCAGACACACTGATGCTTAGGCTTGTATATAATATAAGGTGAGTGATACTAGATTTTAGCTTGTCTTATTTTTTTATAGCCTTGTTGGCTACTTCTATTCCTAAATTTAGCACCTCTACCACCACTATATCTTGGCGTGCATCTAAAGAGTGTACCATAAATGTTGCAAATATTAAGGCTTTCTTTAAGCAATTCTTTTATCATATGTATATAACATTTCTTAATCTTTATAGGTGGGGTTTATTATGTTAGGCAAAATTGTGTGATGGATTGAGAACTGACAAAATTAAAGATTATAATTTATATCTTCTAAACAAATGGTTATGAAGGATGAGGAATGCTAGCCATGAGATATAGGTGAAAACTCTAAAAGTATAATATAAAGACTATCAAATTTTGGCCATGGGATTGGCACATTAAACCAATATACATGTCCCTAATTTAGAGAGAAATATACTTTATTATGCAACCAAACAATAAGATTTCAAAGATTGTTAAATCCAACTTTAGATTTATGGTCAATGAAGGAGATATAATAGATTTTTGGCATCATACCTTAATGAGAAAGGAATAACTTTATTGGTGATTTCCATGATTATTTACATTAATAGTGAAAAAAACAAGTTTGGTTAGAAACTTTGGGGTATAAGAGAATGACAATTGGGATTGAAGAATCATTTGACATCAAAATCTCTTTTATTAGGAGTAAAAATAACTCTAAGTGTTTCTCAATAAGCTCAAAGTGTGTTGTTTATCATAAAGAGAACCAAATAAATTTATTTGGCAATTGAAAATAGTGGTACATTTATAGTTAAGTCTTTTATTAACCTATATGATAGTTTTTAAGCATTGACACCATCTTTAAAGCTTTGCATTCAGGACAACTTAGCACCTTAAGAGTGGAGATATTTAGATGATAACTTTTGTAGGGTAGATTAACAATAAAGAAACACCTATCTAAGATATTTTAGGGTGACAATCATGATGCAACATGTCACATATGCTCTTTAACCCAAAGATCTATTAATCATTTAGAAATGAACTAGAACAATTGTAGTAGAGAGGAAATGGTCTCGTGTAACTTAGCTTGTCTAAAAAGGTTACTCTTCTTCTTCTTGGTTATTATGGAAGAGCTTGTTGGGTTAACCAAATAACAAAATGGGACACCCATTGCACTTAAAGAATAAGGTTACAATAGAAACTTATAGAAACATGCTAGAAACAAAGAAGGGGAGTGAGAAAAAGAAAGGGAGAAAGACAGAATAATGAGAAAAAAGAAAAATGAGAGAGAAAAATCAATATTAATATTCCATAATAAACTACATATATCGCACCACTTTTCTCTTTATATCCATCCTAAAAATCCTCTAGATTACCAATTTTTTTCAGAATTACAATTAGGGTCATAACCGCCACAGTGTTTTCGCAACATTCTCTCTCTCTCCACAGTGTCTCACTGCTGCCACTCTTTATTTATTAGGACAATGGGCCGGAATTGGATTGGGTCCGAACATAAGACACAAGAACACACATGCACGCACCCTTGGCTCGATCCAATCAGAGAGATGGCAAGAGACACAGACAGACGCACACAATACACGGCTGTATAGAGAAAGCCAGAGAAATAAATAAATAAATAAAAAGAAAAACGATGTTGGGCAGCATTGAAGATTACAAAAGGTAACAGATTTACGTGATTTTTCAATCTCGTTTTGGAAGAAAGGAAAACCCCATTTAATCAAATGAGTTGTTTTTCGAAGCCACCCGTGTGTTGGGTGTGGCTTCGCTGTCATACGTTCTACTCTGTTGGGATGTCAGTTTAGCATATCTCATTTTCGTTCACCTAACAATGAAATTGTGTTTATTTGCTGCTGCAAAAGCTCGGGTCCCTCCCATTTTTGTCTTTGCTTTGATTGTAATGTAACCTCCGTGTACTTTTTGAGATCTTAAGTTGTGCTAGATTTGGTTTTTTAGTGTAATCTTGTAATGGGTTGTTGCAATTATGCCAGAATCAGAGACCCAATTCAGGGTATGTGAGTTTGGGTGTGGAGGATTGCAAGTGGGTTTTTGGAGGATGTGGAGATCTTTGGCTTGAATTTATGTAAACTGTAAAGTGACTAGTAGCGAGAAAGTGTGTTTCTGGCCCTGTAGATATGGCTGATGCAGCTGGTTTAATGGAGGCTTCTGGGGCTAGATTCAGTTCCCTGGAGTTGATTGGCCGAGGATCATTTGGCGATGTCTATAAGGCGTAAGTTCTCATGACTTGATTGGGGTCATTTGTTGCAATAAAATAACGCCTAATGTTCTCATTTTATCTTGTTTGAATGGTTTTAAGTATTCTTGGGGGTGGTTTTAGTTTTCTTTCTTCCCATACATTGTGTATGCTTAGTTGCTGCAACCACAAAAAATGGTCAAAACCTCTGTATTATGATACCTGTACAGAAAAATATATTGAATCCTCTTTCTGATTTTATCCCAAACCTCTTTTTCGTTCAAAATTTTATTAGAGGCATTTTCAAAACATAAGTTATCAATTTAGTGATTGTTTAGCATGCATGCATGATATTGTCAGGTTACTTGTCATTTGCTGAGATAAAAATATTTTTTATCATGTGAAAAAGCCTTTGAGGGATACTGAAGCTATTTACTAATTGTTTTGATAAATACGTATCTTGCTGGTTGCTCTTCCCTGTTTGGGCTCCTTGCTTCCATTTGCCAGTTGCATTCTTATTATTGATTAATTTGAAAATTACAATCACAGACATTCATCTAATTGAAGTTTAGCTGAAACAGATTGTTACATTACTGGCCATACTGAAGAATTGCATGGTGGTTCAAATCTTAACTAATTACCCCCTCTTATTGCAAGCTTCTCATTTGTAAATTGATGTTCTATCATCAAAATCTGATGATTATATTTCTGCTGGGCTAGCATCCCTCATGCATTATCCGATTCTCAGGTTTGACAAGGAGCTTAACAAAGATGTTGCGATCAAGGTTATTGACTTGGAAGAATCGTAAGTATTGATTGTGTTTACATTCTGTGTTGTGGACTTATTCCAAAATCAATGGTCTGTTGCATATGGCCTGAGGTTCTTTAATCTCCTCTGTGTCTCACTCTCCCACCCTCTCTGCAGTGAAGTGTGTTGTGTGTGCATATACACTTAACAACTGACAACTAATCATGCAAGTAGGTTTCCCAAGGAATCCATAACTAGTGCTGTATAGTTTTCCCAAATTTTGGAACAAGTAGACCAATAAGGGCTTCATAGGGTGGGAAAAATTTCGGTGCAGAGAAAATTGTGTTGACTGTAAGGTTTCAAGTGGCTTCAAGGTGCATCTCTTCAAGGTAAAACTTGAATGAAGCAGCACTTTATCATGACTTAATACTGACTGAGGTCATAGTAAGGCTACGAGATTATGTGAAATCAATTTTTAAGTCTCTTATGCAACATGGAGTATTATTTGCAATGATAATTATAATCTTCAAGTGTTAAAACTTGGGCAAATTTGGCTGTACATTACTCAATGGACGATCTGTCCGCTGTTTTGAACCATTATGGTAGCCATGCAGCATGCTGTTGACATGCATTATAGGAATTTGTTGCCATATGGTTAATTCTAAAAAAGTTAAAATGTACAGCCCAAAGATAAGCCAGTTAATTCAGTCAACTGTGGAAGCAACACATTCATTCAAACCAGCCCCAGTATTTGCTCTTATTGAGTGGGTGCTAGAAATACTAGGTTTTTTCTTTTTTTATTTTTTTATGAAAGTATACTGTTATTCCTGGGATTTTTTGATATGTTGTAACAAATCTTGGCATTCAATGTTTTAGAGCATATAACATGTCTCTTTCATCAGCTCAGTGTTTTGTGAACTTGATATATAGAACTTTGATAACTTTCTTTCGATTTATAATATGCAGTGAGGATGAAATTGAGGATATCCAGAAGGTATCGCCTCATATAATTGGTTATCTGGTTTATTGTTGATAGAACAAATAAATGATTGAGTCACTCATGTTGATAGAGCGGGTAAATGACTGAGTCACTCATCTATCCAACTTCTGTACCAGGAAATTTCTGTTCTGTCACAATGCCGCTCTCCATACATTACTGAGTACTATGGTTCCTATCTCCACCAGACAAAATTGTGGATAATAATGGAATATATGGCCGGTGGCTCTGTTGCTGACCTGGTAAGTTACCTCTTTGACTTGTTTCTGTGGGGTGCATTAGGCTTAAAATCTGCATTTGGGGAACCTTTATTTACTTGAGCTGTTCAATTTTTTCTTTCTGTTTTATACAAGTTAGATGGTTTTGCATTTCCCTTTCATTTTATGTCTGCATATGATGTTGAGCCACTGATGTTTGTGTCTATACTCTATAACTAGAAGTGATTTCATGAGCAAAAATTGTTATCCAGAAAGCTGAGTCTAATCTTGGTTTTTGCAGCTCCAGTCAGGTCCTCCATTGGATGAAATGTCAATTGCTTGTATTTTACGTGACTTGCTGCACGCAATTGAATATTTACACAATGAAGGAAAAATTCACCGAGATATTAAAGGTTTTTCCTTTTGCCACATATTTGAACATAGCTGCCATTCTATATGCTCAGAAATTACTTTAGATGATGGAAACTGCTTGAAAAGTATCTTAATATAAATTGATAGTTGGATGTACCTTCATGATAGTTTCTTTTTGTTTGATTTCCTTCCTCTAAGTTTCTTGGATCAGTGAAAACTTTATGCTATATTTTGCAGCTGCAAACATTTTGTTGAGTGAGAATGGCGATGTTAAGGTATAACCTTTCTTCTTCAATTAGCTTATAAGAAACTTCTGCTTTATTCATAAAGAACAATGAATTGTCAGGAGAATGTGCATGAAAAAGTTGGGAGTTATGTATATTGATTTTTAGTATTCTATATTTCTGTTGTGAAAATGTGACAGGTTGCAGATTTTGGTGTTTCTGCACAATTAACAAGAACAATTTCTAGGAGAAAGGTACACTCTGTTCGGAAAAATTCTATGGATGTATATAGAGTAGATTCTGAGTGTGCTTAGTGGATTTTTTTTTTATTTTTATTTTCTTACAACATTTAATGGTAAAGTCTCTTATGTGAGCCATAATTGGAGTTTTTGTCTCTTTGTAAAATTTAGGTTCATAAAATATCATGAATATTGCATATTTGTGAGTTATATTTAAGGGATAAAAGATCTACTCTTTCTTCTGTTTTACTGGCTGGGACAATTTGTGCCTTTTGCACTTTAACTCATGTTATGATATGGCCACAGGCTATTAAGGTCTTTCTTCTTTCTAGTATGCTCCATGGGAGTCTCTGAAGAGACTAAATTTGTCATCTTCCCCCTGTTCATGTTCTACTTTGTGATGTCATGAAACTCAAATATCATTCATCATTCATCATTCATCAATCTTCCAAGTCACTTAACAATTGCAGCATGATGATAGTCAAATACCATTCAGCATTCATCTATGTACTAATTCAGTTAACAATTACAGACTTTTGTAGGAACACCATTCTGGATGGCCCCAGAGGTAATTCAGAATTCGGAGGGTTATAATGAAAAGGTAGTTTTTTTTTTTTTTTATTTCTTATGGGTTTTTTGGTGTTTCTTGTCATGCTGTCTTGTGCTGCCCCACAACCCCCCGGCACCCCCCCCAAAAAAAAATCTTTGCACAACTTTGTTGACCCATTCACATTGCCATGTTGAACTCCTTACTTGATTTAGGCAGATATCTGGTCTCTGGGAATAACTGCAATTGAAATGGCAAAAGGGGAGCCTCCACTTGCAGATCTTCACCCTATGAGAGTTCTTTTTATCATACCTCGAGAAAATCCACCACAGGTTTGCTTGGTATTCCTTGAAGTAAAAATGTTAACCATTTATGTTGATGTTAGTGTTATCAAATAATATATTTCCTGATGTCCTTCCTAGTTTAAGAGGCATTCCATGTTTTTTGTGCAGCTAGATGAACATTTCTCTCGTCCTATGAAGGAATTTGTTTCATTGTGTTTAAAGAAAGCCCCTGCTGAGGCAAGTATATTGTCCAGCTTCTTATTACCTTCAGTTTCTTTTCCTTGTAAAATTGTGTACCTTGTATTATGAAGATGTAATGGATAACATATAATATGGCATAATTTCTAGCCATGTCACATGCACATTTGGTCCAATATTTCCATGTCGATACTTCTGTGCACGCATCAGCACAAGTGCAAAATCTGTGCTATATGTGTTTTTGGATGTAGCATGGGGAAATTATGCAATTTATTTTCAAGCTTTTTAGTTGGATCATTGGATTTATTTCCAATTTTGTGATAGTTATCAATGCTGCACCAATAGTTGGAAAATATATCTTTCTACATTGGTATGTATGTCTTCATAATGTCCACCCAGTAATCATGTATTCTGTCCAAATTGAATTATAAGAACTGTAAAATTTGTGTCTTTTGGTTATGTGGAAACAAATTAAAAAAGGAAAGAGAGCTTTCATGAAGATTGTTTTTTCCCATTAGTTTCCAAATGAATGTTGTGAGTCTAATTCTGAAGTTTTCCAGTTGGTTTTAATCTGATAGATTGGCTGGCCAGGGCTATATTCAATTCCATTGTGAGGTAATATCAGTTCGGAACACTCATTGATGTTCAGAAAACATCACTCATTAATTCTTGCGAGGTTGAGATCCTCGATTAGAATTGGTGTGAACTTAGGGCAGACTAAGTTCATGAGAGCAGAGAGCCAAACTGGCTTGTGCATGCTTTGAATTAGAATTTTATTTTCAAGTTAAATATTGCATCTCTCTGCTTCTTCCTTGTGAGTTGGTTCATAGCTTCTTGCCACTATGTTAGTAGTCCTTTTCACTGTAGTACACTTATATCAGATCATTGCCATCATGTTTTCTGTGCCATCCTACCTGGAAATTGGAAATATCACTATGTGACCATGTTAATAGTGCTTGCAAAATGAGCAGTCTGTGCAATCAAAGCCTTTTGGATGTATAATTTCATTGGTTGATCCAAATGCCAGATGAATGTTGAATAGAGACTTAAGAGGTTGGCGAGATTTTTAGAGTTTTGTTCAGCATACTTTTTCCACACTAATTTCAACCTCCAAATTAGGGGGTTTTTTATGGGAGGTTTGGCTAACTTTTGATTTCTTTAAAAGTTTTTCTTTGCCACTAAAGGTACTTGAATGAAATAAGACGTGCCATTGGGATGGATCCATTCAGAAATATATGTTGACTTTGGGTGATCAATATACATGGTGTTTTTGCAGATAAACTGTAGTTTTCTGTAGTGCAATTCTATGAAAGTTCTTTTTGACATATTTGAAATTTTTCTGATCCCACTGGAACAAGAATCTTGCAAAATTGTTGAAGGAATCTAGAGCAAAGGGCAAGTAGAAATTTTTAAACACCTGTCAGTTGCTATTCCAACAGATAGTTCCTCTTCACGTTGTGAGATACTGGGGATGTAATGCAAGTCCTGTGCTTCCTTTCTTATTGGAATACTTGTATCCAATGCTTCAAAACCTCCAATGATTTTATTATTTACATAGAGCATCATAAATCTTTATTAACGTACTAGTCAATAGAGTCATTTGAAGCTATCTTTAGCTAATTTGGCAACATTCCAAGGTGATTTGAAGTTGTTCTATGATTGAGGTTCCTTTCTTTTGTTTACTCACTTGTTATTTTAGGGTGCTACATTGAGTGTAGTGACTTTTGTGCAATTGGTGGATATGCAAATTATTGTAGTTTTTTTTGTTGGGCTGCTGCTTTAAATCCTATTGAATCTTCCAAGACCTTGTGATTAAAATTTGCTTGATTCCATTTCAACTTCAGAGACCAAGTGCAAAGGAGCTCTTGAATTATCGGTTCATTAGAAATGCTAGAAAGAGCGCAAGGCTTCTGGAGAGAATAAGGTATGAATGATTGCTATATATCCCATTGAAATGAAATGTTGAGTCGCACTTTATAAAATATTGTTCCTCAATAGTGTCTTTTTTTCTTTATGATTTTCATTTAGGATCAAATTTACGCAATCTTTTTGACTTGAACCTATGACCTCCAAGTCGCAAAATAAGGATATTCATAGGAAAGTAAATGTAGCTCTGATTGGAGACAAGCTGGAAGAGTGGTATTTGCATTTGTTTGGACATGTCTAACCATAGATGCTCCAATTAAGAGGGAGGACCAAATGCAGGTGCATGGTGAGGAGAAGGAGAGGGCAAGTGTGACCTCAGTTTACTTGGGAATTTTTAGTTATAAAGAATTTAAAACAATTATTTCCTACATTGAACTCGAACTCAGTTTATAATAGAATAGAATGACAAAAAAAGATTTATGTAATAGACACCAATTAAATTTGGGATTGAGGCTCTGTTGTTATTGTTGTCGTCGTCATTGTTGTCTGTCACTTATGACATGTATTGCATCCAACATATAATTTGCCCTAATGGACGTAAAAACCGATAAACCTTACCATGGACACTTCTTTGTTCTTGATATTTTTATTTTATATTGCTTGTCATGCAAAGAAAATGCTAAATTGGAGACATCTTCATCAGGTAGGGTAAGCATATTAATTATGATACTGCTATAATTTTGATAGAGAGCGGCCTAAGTATCAAATAAAGGATTCAGAATCACCCAGAAATGGTCCAAAAGCCCTGGGGGACTCATCTGGTACTGTAAAAGTGATAAGAGATGGAAGGGGTGAAGGAACTGTTCGAGCCAGGTGGGTTGAATTTGTGTAGGACAGGTGGTTCACAAATTATGTGTTCTTCTGATTGATTCACTCCATTCTCAGTGGTCAAGGAAAAATGCCGAGAAATGCTGAATGGGATTTCAGCATTGGTGGATTGCAGGGTACAGGAACTGTTAGAAGTGCCGCAAGAGTACCTCAGGTTAGAGAAGATAACAGAAACTTCATACAATGAGTTTGCCCAAAGAAGAAATTGTAACCATTTGCCTTCCCTGTTTGGAAATATAATTCAGGATTTGTCAGAATTATCCATTGGTAAAGATGCTAGAGATCCTTACCATGGTGAGCACCAGGAAAATTCACTTGATGATGTAGGTCTACTCTCTCTCTCTCTCTCTCTCTCTCTCTCTCTCTCTTTCCCCCCAACCCCCTACCCCCAAGAAAAAGAACCTCACTTCCACAAATTTGTTACAGATTGTGACATGAGTACAAATGTAACCTTCCTTGTGGTAAGAATTTGGACCGCATTGGTGAAATGGTATTTGGGGATATTAATCAATCAGTGAATTGTTAATTGCCCTCTTTGTACCATTGGGATTGATGGCATACTTAAAGCAAATGATGCAAATGGCCGCTTTTATCACTTTTCCTCTATAGTGCCGGTAGATTATAGTTTTCCAGTAGAAGTAGAAATCTATATCTTGTCTATTATTTTTTACTGCCTGCTGCAGACCAGGCAGAAAATGAATTAACTGGTGCTCTTTGTATTATTAGTCCAATTTAGGTCATATGGTCTAAAGTTGTTCTAAATTTCCAACTTTCAGGATGAATTTTCTGTGAGTGGTTCGGGAACTGTTGTTATACGGAGCCCTCGAGGATATCAGTCTTCTGCTGCACTTCAAGATCAGAGCATTCTAGTATGGCATCTGTCTAAAGTGTCATGAATAGAATATTAAGATATCTATGGTTTTCTTCTGTACTACTTATTTAAATTATTATTTTGGTGTGTCGTATAGTCTAGCAGCAGATTTGCACCTTCTGAAGATGTCTCTACCAGTGGAACTGTTGTTTTGCGTGGTCAACACGATGATTCTGAATCCCCTTGGACTCCTAAATCCAGGCTGGCAATACAAGAGAGAACTTCAAGTGCCTCAATGGAAGACAGTGCAATGAATCTTGCTGAGGTTGTTTCTTCTGTGTCATTTGCAAATTATTGTCATATGCAAGAAATTATCATTCCCAAATTACTAAATTGGGAATGATATCAGTGATTGATGAATTAGTCTTATAAAGTATTGCGTTGCATCATATTCTTCTTCTTTTCTTTTTTTGTTTCTTCTTTGGCTAAAATTTGATTGCTTGCCTTTTTCATGTTGAAGGATTTTTGTAGTACCTTTTGCAATTGTACTGGAATCATACTCTTACCATTGGAAACTCGACTCTTCTATTTCAAAAGTTTCCTGCTGTGAAATTCAGAGTGATCTTATGGTTATCTAGTCTGAAACTTTAAGCTTACTTGCGTTGAAAAGATCTTTTGACTGATGTCTATGCAGGCCAAGGCTGCAATTCAAGGAGGGTTGCGGAAAGGAAATGTTAGAGAAAGGCCTGCACTGAACAAAATTAACAATGATGGTTATGAAAATCGAAGAAGAGAGCAAATAATAAACAGCTCTGATTCCTCAAGGTTTGCATTGCTTAGCTTCCTGCTAATGTATTTTGCTGGACAAAAGAAATGTTTGTATTTATTATTTATCAAGGACAACATTTCTACCCGAGCAGTTCTCGTGATTACTTTGATGCCCCAAAAGCATTTCCAAGATCACGTCAAGCAAGCAGTGATGAAGAAAACACGAGAGTGGCATCATCAACACCAGCTTTGTCAGTCTTGCTTATCCCATCCTTAAAAGAGGTAAGCAGTTAGAAGTCCTATTTACTGAGTCCTTGTAATAATTGCTCTGATAGAGTTAAGCTAGTGTTGTTACTCCCTTGGTCATAATATGATCTCTCAGAGCTTTAACAACTTGCTTGTGTGGATCTTAATTTTCCATATGTCAAGCTTGAGCCAAATTGGCGTCCACATTTGAGTGACCCAGCGTTTTAAGTTTTATTATACTAGAACAGTTTTTGCCAGGAACAAATGAACATGAATTATCTCACCAATATCGGCACCCAATTGCTTGTATCAATTTTCAGATATATTCACTGTAATGGTAATGAAAACCATTGTTTGCTTTTCTTCCGCTGTGTTAATAATGAAGTTTTGGTATATGCCGTATAACTGAAATATGGCACATTGATGTGGTCTAGCTCATTAGACAATTGATTTAGAGAGTTGTTGGCAAACAAATTGGAGTAGGAATGGGTCAATAATGGATGTCGATAAACTTAGTGTCCTGAGCCACGAATGACTGATAGCCATGACATTGTGGATGTTTTTTTCTGGTCCAACATTGCCAATGTTTTTGAACGTTCATTGTATCTTTCTCATTTTGAGTTGAGACTTGTGATTTCTTTGCTTTGGTTTTTTATCTGTTATATTCTTTAACCTTATGCGCATATATGCATAACCAAAATCTCTCCCCCTCTCTATCTTTCCCTCTCTAGTGTATATGGAGCAAGCGTCACGCCGATTCTTTATTTCTCTCGTGATCTATGGTTAGCAAAGGATCAACTGATTGTTCTGTGAGGCTGCCGTAGTTCTATTGCATAGACACAAACTGTGTGCTGTCCGCTTCTTTTGGAGTCTAAATTTCACTTGATTCACTTAAGATAGTTCCGTGTGCATAATGTAGGCAGTTGCATAGACACAAACTGATTGTTCTGTGAGGCTGCTGTAGTTCTATTGCATAGACACAAACTGTGTGCTGTCCACTTCTTTTGGAGTCTAAATTTCACTAGATTCACTTAAGATAGTTTCGTGTGCATAATGTAGGCAGTTGCTGACAATTCAGAGGGATCAGTTGTGCGTGCAGTTACCAACACACTCGTAAATATGGAGCGTGCAAAGCCTGGATCTTGTGATGTCCTTGTCAGAATTTTGCTTCAGCGATTAGCAAGGTTCAAAATCCGAGTCCCCAACGCTATAGTCAATTATCTGTCCCCTCTTGTGATGCTAGTTAAAAGTGCTGCCATGTTAGTTTGAACTACTGAAGTTGAAGTGATATGTGCAGCTCAAAGGAAACGTCAATGAAAGATACACAGGAGCTAGCGGCTCGCCTATTCACCAGGGGCAAAGCGCCTCAAGTAGAAACCCAAAATGTAAACTCAGAGGCTGATGCCAAGAAAAAGCAACAGAACAAGGAATCCAATTCGAATGCCAATTTAAGCCCACTGGCAAGGTTTCTGCTGTCGAGGTTGGTCAATCGAACTTTTCCTTCTTTACCGTGTTCCAGAGTTTCATGATAGCAAGATGGATGCCATTAAGTTTCTTCTTTTAAGCACTCTAGCATTCACTCCATCTCTCGCTCTCTCTCTCTCTCTCTCTCTCTCTCTCTCTCTCTCTCTCTCTCTCGTGTTTGCGAAGATTATAAGAGTTTAACTGAAATCCCCCTGCCTGCTCTGCGCACACAGATGGCAAGGACACGTTTCCCGGGATGTCGGCTCAACATGAAAGAAGAGGTTGGAGGCATACCACCATTTTTACTTTGCAGCAGCAGCATGTTTTACCTGTGGATGCATTCTTTCAGATTTGATGTACATATGATTGTAAGAAATTGGCTTTTATTATTACGATCAATTTTGTTTTAGATAATTTTATTTGCATTAGCAGAATACTGTCAAATTAGGGTGTTTGCTGATACCATACTTGCAATTTAATTTTGGTCCCAATAACTGTATTTATTGTTGTATACTGGGCATAAATTTTGTCAGGAAAAATCTTCATACCGTGCCTAGCAATTTTGCTTTCCAATCCCTCTTTTTTGTTGTTGTTGTTGTTGTTGTTGTTGTTGTTTATGGCGGTTATCATTTATAAAGAAATAAAAACTCAAACCTATTCTTCAAAATCCATTTGATGTGGATCCTTTTTCTTTCATGTATCTTATTGCAATAGCATAAAGGAAAAGATTAGGGAAAACTTCCCTTTAATCTCAACTAAAAGTTTCATGTTATTCCTCCAAAGAAAAAAAAAAAAAAGAAAATTTATTGTTATTTCTAAAATAGGTTATTTACTTTATTATCTTTTATGGTTTCACTCTTTCCCACCCCCCATCTCTCTCTCTCTCTCTCTCTCTCTCTCTCTTCCTTTAAAAATGTTGCATTATATGCATTAAGAGAAGAGTGTTCAAAAACTAGTTCAATCTATGCAATTCGGTCAACTCAATTAAAGTTATCTAAAATAGTTTGAATGTGCTTTATGATTTATATAAACTATATTTGACAATTTAATTATTATTTTGATGATTTAAAAAATTATTAAAATTAAATTGAATTATTTTGTAATATTAAACTTTGAAATTACATTTTATAGTGATATGAATCACAGTAAAAATTTAATCATTTTCTATCATTCATAATTTTCTTACAACCAACACATTGGATATACTTATGTTGTTCTTATAATTATTTTTATTATATTTTTAACTATTTATCTTTTATCATTTTTTGAAATTTTATCTTTGTATTCTTAATATTTAAAGAGTCTATTTGAATGATAATAATTTTTATTTATTAGATAAGTTACAAGATGGAAATAATTTTAATTTTAATAAATATCATTAAAGTTCTCAAATTAATTCATAATTTTTTTTTGTAATAATTTGATTAGTTTTCATTACATTTAATTACAATTTTAAAATTGTTACTAATGATTGACTCTGAATAGAAAAATTAAATAGATCTAAATTTGCTAATAATAGGTACCTTACATCAACATAATAAATAAATAAAAATCTTAATAAAAAAATTTGATGAGTATTATAAAAATTTGCTAATATCTCAAGCTACCCGAGGGATGAGTACAATCTCGAGTTGTAATGTAACATTAACACTCGAATATATAAGTCAATGAAAAATTAAAAAAATAAATAAATAAAAGAGAGAGAGAGAGAGAGAGAGAGAGGGAGAGAAGTTATTGAAAAGAAAGAGAGAATAGTATTGAAAACAATTATATATATATATAATTTTTTTAATAAATGAAAATTTTATTTTTTATTAATTTAAATATATTATTTATATAAAAATAATTAATAATTTTAAAATGTGGAACGATAATATTTTTATTAAATAATTTAACAAGCGGGAGGTGGCAGCAAAACTCCCAATTCAACTAGCTCTTTGGTTATAATAAATCTGTTTAGATGATGTCGGAGATGATGATTAGGCTACTGAGAGAGCTTTCATTTTTCTTCTCTTTTGGTGTCATCGGGACAATGCTTTCAGAAGCTCTTTTGTTGTTGGGTGCAAGTTCTACGAGTATGGACGAAGGAGATCGCCCCGATATGTTGAATGAGGTGACCCTCCACGTTTAATGAATGTTATGGTCAAACGCACACACAGTTAGCGAACGCGTAATCACTTTTGCAAACCCCATAATCACAGATACAATAGTTATGCATCCGATAAAACGCTGGAGATGGCAGCAATTGTGGTGAAGTTGAGAGAGAAGGTGGTATGAAATGGTCTTCACATTTTGTAAACTCTGAAATCTAATAAATGCAGCTTGTAAGTGTGGCAGCATATTTCAGGGTAATGGACAAGAAGTAGCTTGAGTTGTTGGAAGTAATTTAATTTGTTTTATTATCTCTGGAGATGGCACTGCTATAGTAAAATGGAGTAACTTGATCCAGGTGACCCATCCAGCTTGTTTTGGAGCTCATGTCTAGTTTTGTTAAGTGTTCGAGAACAATGGATGAGACCACTGGAGCAAGTGTGATTTTTTTTTTTTTTTTTTTGGGAAACTTTAATTCGTGTAGCTTTTCTTCCTTCCATTTCTGCATATTAAAATCAGTAGGGAAAATTTCATGGTGAAAGAAGGATTCAGAACACTAGATTTGAACATACTTACTGTTATAAGGAAAGTGCTGATCTGCATGAAATTGTCACTGACTAATCTTTCGGGAACTCTAAAATAGTCCCTAGGCTGGTGTGCCTAGATAATATGTCTTCATTCTGGGTGCATGAAAACTGCAGCTTACGTTTTAACAACTTGAATTTCATGCCACCGTATGTCAGACAATCTCCTACCTTCATTTAATGTCCTTTTGAACCTTTTGACAGAATTTCATAGATGTCTAAATGATGAACCAGTTTATTAGTCAACAAGAGTTTGTTGAAGCCTTCATAGTTGAAGCGGTGCATGGGACGCTCATTTGATGACCAAAGTCTGATATTTTCTGTACGTCAAATGTATGGTAATCGATATTCCCACCATGGGGAAGATTCCCACTCTTGGTTCTCACCCGAGGGATTGTGAACCGAATAGTCATATTAGTTGTGGAATGAGTATAATCTTTGCTTGGCCCATACAGGATGTTCGGGCAACACATGTCATGCTGAACCCTGGATTAGCATTTGGAACTGGTGAGCATCCCACCATGAAGCTGTGCCTATTTCTGCTTAAAGGATTGATAAATGGAGGAGAAACTTTCTTGGATTATGGCACTGGTTCTGGTGTTCTTGCAATTGCAGCCCTTAAGGTAATCATATTTCTGAACCTTTTGCAATGATCTAAATTGGAATCTTGCCTGTTTAAATTACAAACTACTGTGGTTAGCTCATGAGTTCTTAAACCATATTTCCAGCAGTTTGCAGCAAAATAAACTCTCTTCTTGCCTCAACAAAATATTTGCGATTGATTGATGAAGCCTTAATCCACATATCTAACAAAAGAAATTTTGTAAGCTGAAAAGGGTATTGCTTCCAGTACATAAAGACGCTAGGAGTGTCTATTTAGCACCATACCTTTTAGAGGCATGTGCTCGGGAGCTTACCTGCATATGATTAATTGTGCAAATTACTCACTTACGGTGCTTTATATGATGTTCCTCCTTACAACAAGAGGGAGCACACATCCTAATGGCATACATGATAAAACGCTTTCCACATATAATGTTCATGGCTTTGTTATGCGAGGCTTGTCCCATCCCTAACTACTAAAAGCAATGTTCGTGCATTTGCATCTCAGTTACGGAGCAGTTACCCATTGCTCACCTTTTGAGGCTTGTCCATGTGTTCTGGCCATTGGATGTGTCGCCATGATGATAGTCTCTTTTTCCAAATTGCCTTTTCCCAATATTTCTAGTGTCATTTTTGGGGGCACTAATCCTAACCTTTCATCATGACTTGCAATTCAGTATGGAGCTTCCTTGTCGATTGGATTTGATGTGGATCCCCGAGCACTCGAGCCTGCTCATTACAATGCTGCTGTCAACAAGATAGGACATGACAAATTGAAAATATGTTTAGTCCCCCGCAAAACCTGCTCTCCCTTAATGGTTGAAAGGACTGATGCAGCAGAGAAAGAGCAGAGCTCTATGGGACATGAGCCACCCATTAAACAGAAAAATACGATGTGGTCATAGCTAGCATCCTTTTGAATCCTCCATTGGAATTGGCAGACCATATTCTTTCTTATGCTAAACCCGGAGCTGTTGGAATATCTGGCTTTTTAACTGAACAGGTATGAACCAAAAACTGGAAATGTCTAGGTTGAAGAAAGAAGAGTTATTCCACTAAGGGCTCAAAGTCCACCGTCGTTGAAACCATGACCTATGGACTGCATGCTCAGATAAGAACTTCTGTTCATAAGCAAGATAAAGAGTGTGCCAGTACACACAGCTTTGCCACTTGACGCTTGCTACCAGGGGTCTGGAAAGCCAAGAAGGACGTGGTAGTAGCTATGTTCAGTGCGACGTAGGGACTCTACTTCCAATTTATACATTACCGGGCAAATACTAGTATTGAGAATGTTAGCAGCTGAGCCTGAGTAGGCTGCCATTTTGAGAAGTTATGGATTAAAGTGGAAGCATTTGGTTATTATATCTGTTGTAAGTTTAGTTTAAGTTAGACCGAGGAGTCAAAACTGAGGGAAATGCTAACAAAAACTTAGCCTGGCAATTTTCCTCTGTAATAGTTCATCAAAAGAAGTCATTTGCTTATCAAATTGATTGGCGATTTACGGAAGAAAAAAAAAATCTTAAAATTGCATAAACATTCTATCATCATAAAAAATAAAAATAAAAATAAAAAAATAAAAAAAAGAGAGAGAAAGAAAGAGAGAGATATTATTGCTTCACAACAACCATGGAAAGAAAAATAGTACATCTTTCTTCACAGGCACCTCTGCATTTTTCGCTACAGATCTAGGTTTATGCAATTGCGGGGTCACAAAATGGAGGGCTTTGCTGGCAGAGCAAATTCTGAAGTAACGGGGTAGTTTGGCTTTTCCAAGCTCTCTCTGCAGTCCTCCCACAACAACATACATATTCCTCCACAATGAAAAAACTAATCCTTCTGAGTCACAGTTCCAAGAAAGAAGAAGAAACAATGATTCTCCAAATGCTAAAAAAAACTGGGATTTGTTCCGGGTGGCAAAGATGCTAATCATTATAAGGCCGCTTTTGGCAGGAGACCATGATAGGTTTGGCAATATAAAATGTAACCGTGATGAAAGATTTGAGGTATTTTGCACCCAAATTTATGGGGTGCATACAAATCCGGCTGGCAAATGCCAATCACAAATGAGAACGAAGCCCTATATACATACATTCATGTCAATAAAGCAACACAGCAAAATGGTTAGCAACTACAAAAACAAGTTGCTGAAATTAACCTTTACCTGAAGTAGTTCTATTCACACTGCATCACTAGGTGCATTTTGGCTTTGCATGTCGCAACATTTGACAAAATAGGTTTTGCAATATGATCTATATTTCATCAAGCACTGCAAGAGACTATGCTATGCTCGTGCGCACCACCATCCTTGGAGTGCAAAATTTAAAACTAACGTAAATGAAAACTAAGTAGCATTACCTTTTCACCAAAGTTAAAACAGCCGAGTATTCCCCCAAAAAATATTACACAACCTATGGATAATAAAGGCTTCCATTCATACGTTTACATTATTTAGTAGTTTTTAGTAATACTAATTACAGAAAGGGGGTAAAACCCTATGCATCTTCAGCATCACTCATGCCAGGACGGTTATCAATAAAGACCTCTGTTGAAAAGTCCATTTCATCAACAATCCTCCCCCTGCTCAATAAAAGGGGTGTTTTTATGTCAAAACAATGGAAAGACAGATGAATATGAAAGGTATTAAATACAAGACCTATACCTTTCAAGAACAAACTTCCCTTCTTTAACCTTTTGGCTCTTCTCATGTGCCGCCTCCTGGGTGAGAATGACAAAGATGTCATAGCAAGAAGAATACACAAAAAGCAGAGCTGCCATTATAAACATCCATAAGCTGACACCAAGCCTGAAAGCCAGACTGCTTGGTAGCTCATTCAACTTGGTGCATTTTTTTATCCAGAACCCAAAAAAAGCGAGAACAAAAGTTCTGTATTTCCTAGGAAGGATCCGACTAAGACTGTATTTAGCAAGAATTTTGTTTGTGTGTGTGTGTGTGTATGTGACATATGTTTGTTTGTGTCATGTAGGCACACATTCACTTAAGAGGCAGAGAGAGGGAGGGGAAGAGAAGGATAATACATATTTCCAGCCAACAATTTGCCCACAGCAGCAGCAAAATATATCAGCCACAGTGTGCAACCCTGAAAACATCATTCTCTCCTCTAAGGCTCCAACAGTTATATTCACCCTGAAATCACAAATAACAGAAGAGGCAACTCTTTGATGTTATTGATGTAGAACACAAAGTTTCTCAAGGCAAATCAATCCATCATCTTGGTATCTGAAGTGGATCCAAATTTTAGAATTTGAGACTGAGATACTCAAACTCCTGCACATGAATCTCTTGTTTGTCTGAGCATACACAAGTGTGTACATATACATGAAGAGGTAGGTGAGAGCTAATAATAGTTCTTCCACTCTGATAATAAATGCACACTGATCAGTTAGAAAATAGTTTATCCAATTTGATATGCTCATTTTCATGCATTCAAAAACTTTTCCACAAAGTGATATAGGCATAAAGTTCAAGTTCTTATCAGCCATCCCAAAAATTATGACAAAGACATCACCACTTAGAGTAATGGTCATCTAGACTACAACAAGGCCTTCTTTAAATAGGAAAATTAATCAAATTTTTATGACAGGGATAATCTGGAGATAGCAATCTGGTTTAATTTTAAAAAATGTAGCCATGAACATCAAACATGGTACCCTGAGGTTGGAAATGGTGAGTCATAACATGAAAGCTGTACATAATTTGATGAGCAGAGGAACTTCTAACACAATATAACAAGCTAAGCTGTCACCTCCCAATGCCTTCTGTTAGCACCGACAAAATGTAGGAAAAAAATTTTGAGGCAGTGTTCAATGCTTTTGCAGTCTTTTAAACAGCATAATCACTGTTCATCCTTGATTAGAGATATAAACATGATGAGGTTTGAACTCCAATCTCAAAGTCTTTGCCAAGACATGGGCATATACAAATACTTTATAGAAGATCATACAAATAGCATATATAAACCATAGCTTGTAACCTTATAATGAAAGGAACAGTAGTTTTGCCACAAAATGCTTAGTCAGTTTGAGGGACTTTAGATTAAGATTAGGAGAGATAAGTTTGAATTCCAAAACATCATTAAGCTCTGGAATGCTTGGTATGAAAGGATCAGCAAAATTGGTAAATGACACTGAGTATGCCATCAGCACATCAAATACAAGAAGTTTGAAGAATTCACTATCATTGCTGTCCTTTCCCACTTCTTTATGCTGTTCTGTTTTCTCCCTTCCTCATTGTTGAATCCCCGGATTTAGTCATCATTACTGTGTTATGGGTCCGGCTTTCTTACTGTTCATGTTCTCATTCCACCGTTCACCCATGTTGTTGCTTTTAAACAATCAAGAATAAATTAGTAGATTTCATTGTTCATCCTGCAACTGAGAGGTCACAGTAGAGAACAGTTAAGGAAAAGACTCCTGAACATTTGAGGAACAATAAAAGACTTCTTCATGCAAAATTATGATAAAACCTGCAAAATTTGGTCTAATTCAATCACCCAGTAAAATAAAAACTTATTCAATTTTATGTATCACAAAAAGAAAAAAGAAAAAGAAAAAAAAAAAAAACAGCAAATATTTATGGATGCCCAGCCATTTGAAGGTTCCCAAAATTTCAAGTTCCCTGGGGCAATGAACCAGGAACTAGCATTCCTTAACTGCAATGAGATTGAAGACTATACTTGCATGGCTTATCTATTAATGGATATGTTTTCCTATCAAAAGATTGACAACAATAATCAAGGCATCATCCAACTATGGTGTTCTAAAAAACTTCAAAAAATTTCAAAAAATGCTTGCTTTTCATAATGACAATAAATCATTAAGGAATTCAGTGAATCAGCTGGTTACAGAAAAGGAACAGTAAAGAACCCACACATTATTGAACAGGAATGCTTTTCCTCTGCGGCAATGAAAAGCCTGGCCAAAATGAGAAAAGAAAGAATGAGAGCCCAACAGAGCTTAACAAATTCAGCCAAAGCAACTATAACTCAAAAACACTGTAAATTCCTTGACGAACAGAACAGAACTGCCAAGTCACAAACTAACATTCCTTCAGGAACAAAAAGCACCAACTTACAAACTAACATCCAATTCAGGAACAAAAAGCAAATGAAAATACTCCCCTTTCCCCTTCCTCCGCCCCCCCCCCAAAAAAAAGGTCCTGCTCTGCATCATCTGCATATAAATGAGTTGAATAGAAAACTAAATATAAAAAATTTCACTACAACATATATTATAAAGGAACCAACTTCGAAAATGCCTCAACGAACAGAACAGAACCACCAACTCACAAACAAATTAACATCCAATTCAGGAACAAAGAGCAAATGAAAATACTCCCCCTTTCCCCTTCCCCCTCCCCCTCCAACAAAAGAAAAAAGGGTCCTGCTCTGCATCATCTGCATATGAATGAGTTGAATAGCAAACTAAATATAACAAAATTTCACTGCAACATATTATAAAGGAAGCAACTTTGAAAAGTGAAAAGAGAATTGGGAGGGGGAGATTACCATGGAGACCAAATCGTCAGGGAGGGCCAAGTGGGTACCACAGAACTTGCATCTATAAGGCCTGCCTTCCAGCTCCAC
This sequence comes from Bruguiera parviflora, assembly GCA_019804595.1. Taxonomy (NCBI): domain Eukaryota; kingdom Viridiplantae; phylum Streptophyta; class Magnoliopsida; order Malpighiales; family Rhizophoraceae; genus Bruguiera; species Bruguiera parviflora. Next base: position 1,349,961 of record CM034053.1, read on the forward strand.
CACAAATATCCTTCCCATCTTGGTGTTCCTTCTTCCCCCCTCTGTTCTATCACTTCACTTGATACTTGATGATAGTACCCAACACCCACTATTCCCTCCCAATTCTTCCAAAGATTGGTTTGCCAATTGCCACTGTGAAATTTTGCTACTGTGAATGTATGGACCGGAGAAGGACAGGAATCGTTGGATTATAATAATCTATGGCGAATTAGATCAAAGGGCTGTCGGGAAACTCGTCTTAGAAGTATCATCATTTAAATAATAAATTTATTTTTTAACAAATAAATCAACAAGTTAATAAATAATTTTAATTTAAAATTTATAAAAATTAATGACTAATATTTTTATAATATTGGTTTTTTCTTTTTTTTTTTTCTCTGGGTCATTGCGTGCACGCTTGGCATTTTACACAGCAACCGGCACACGTGTGCCTTTTTTGTCTTTGCCTTGGACATGGACTACGCAAAACGGCTTTTGGCAGAACCACAACGGCAAATGTCGGCTGGCTTGCCTACTTCAGTTTGAGCTTTTCGGCTTCATTAGGACATGGGTTGGGCTTCACTTTTTAAGAAAACACATCCAACCTACTCCCTACCTATAACTATTCAAGTAAATTTTTTTTAAAAATATTTGATAATTAAAATTTTTTATTTTTATTTTTAAAATTCTAATTTTAATAAAAAAATTAAAATTTATAAAAATAAAAAACATTAGTTTCATTTTATAGTTTATAATTTATTAAATTTTTTAATAAATAAAAAAAATGTACACATAAAAAATTTTAAGTGATCAAATGAATAAATGTCTGAAAAAATAAAATTGAGAATCGTAATTTTATTAATGAATATTAATTTTGTAATTTCCTTTTTCAAGTTTTGTCCACATAAGTTTTCTATATTTTCAACTATTTGCATTCAATCACTTAGAGCAGGCAATTTAAGCATATGATAAGCAGCGAGAGTGATGGCACCCAAAGGCAGTCCAACTGCGACCAGGGGGCTCCCTCTACCCCATTGTTCGTTGACGTTAATAATAATTTATATATCTTTTTGGTATTAAAATTATTTATATAATTATAAATATTAAATTTTAATTTTAATTAAAATTAACTAATAAAACAAGATTATCTGTCGAGTACTTGATTTTCATTGAGATGTGACCAATATTTGTTTTCAAATTTCATTTAATTTATTAATATTTCGATGTTGATCTTTTGTGTGTGTGTGTGTGTGTGTGTGTGTGTGTGTGTGTGTGTGTGTGTTCCTCAAACCTGCCATTACATATACATCCAAGTTAGGCATCTTAAATTTGGTATTTAATGTTGGAATGGACGTACTCTTCTTTGTAGTAGTGAGTCTAATGCATTCGATGCCATGAATTTAAGGTGAGAATATCATTATCCCGGTATCAATTCCAACCAAATTTTCTTTTTTTTATATATAATTTTTGAAGTTTTATTTGTTTGTTAAAAAATAATTTATTTATGAAGAAAATTTTTTATAAAAAAATAAATTATTTTTATAATCTAATTGTATTGTTAAAAATATATATCTTTTTAATTGTAGAGTAAAATTATGAATGATAATTTTATAGAGTAAAGTTAGAATAATAAAATAAATTATTTTAAAATAAATAAATTATCATTAAAAATAAAAATATTAAGAATTTTTTGATTTTTAAGAAATAAATTTTAGTACTAAATAATAAAAAAAAACATATTTATTGTGCATGGTGATAAAATTAGTTTTGACCGATAACTAATAAAGTTTAACGATGATTCAAAAATTATTAATTTTTTATGTCACACTCTCTCTTTTCTTCACCCGTTATATCATCTGCAAAAATGACTTCGATTTAGTTCCAAAAAAAAAAAAATCGTAAAAAGATTAGTATTTTTTATTAAATTATAATTATTTTTATTAATTATATTTTAAATTTGTTAAATTAAAAATTAAAAATTTAAAAATATATTTTTATCAAAACAGGAATATATATATTATTGTAATTATATTTATATTTATATAGACTATGGCGTTTGCTTTTTGCTGTTGGAGGCCAAAAAATGCTAATGTAGCAAGCTTCTTACAAAATAAATTTTTAAGCGTCCTTGTAAATTTAAGTACTTTATGTTGATAAATAAGAGAGCTTTTTTTTTTTTTTTTGGTTGGATAAATTTTTAATTACTTTAATTTCATTTAACTACTACTCTTCAAGTTTAACTCAAATTCAGGCCGTGGGAGGTAAATTTAATATTCAACCATCTACTTTTATTTCCTACGTTTTCGCTTGACTGCTTTGAGAAAGTGACCCTGACCAATAACTTTCAACGTAGGATCTTGATGCTGCGGGACACGGGGCTCGTCGAAATCATCAATGACGTTTTTTGTAGTGTTGCAGACAAGTCTCAACGTGACATCGAACCGTGGCATCTCTAAATAGTCTTGTGCTTGAGGTTTGTTCAATTCATGCCTTTCTTTCCTTGTCATCTTGATTATCAATGCCACGGCGGGACAGCGGCTCGATTACTAAAGTATTGTCTTCTTGCAAGTGACAAATCTCATAAGCATAGTCTTTTCTGCATTGGTTCCTAATTTGTGTTGTTTCATTCATTACAGGGAAGTCTCGAGCATGGCAAGCTGGCTCTACCACAATCAGGGTCAACTTCCTTCAAAATGATTCAGAATGTGTTTCATTCGGGTTTGAGACTCTTAATTTCCACATTCACGCACCGACGCTGTTATTGCTATGCAATTACCGGCAGCTTGGGGTGATGGAAGAAATAACGTGTTGTTTTCAACCGATCCTCACCCAGTTGTCCTTGAGCGAACAACTGCATACGGTGGCATTCTTTTGAATATCATGCTCTCTTTTGAATATCATGCTCCACTTGAATGGTTTCAACAGACTCCTTAAAATTCGTGAGTGGTTTCAATTGCAAAAGGGCACTTCCCCTTTTGATA
>CM034053.1:1358843-1410724 GCA_019804595.1 Bruguiera parviflora
TATATATATATATATATATATATATATATAAATTATCACATTTATCTTTTAAAAATTTACTGTTTAAAATAGTGTAAGAGGGCAGCTTTAGCTTAGTTTAATAATTAATAGTTATTATGCCTGTGAACTTAAGACAGACATTGTGCCGTGTGCTTTGAAAGTGTTGAGTCCTACTTGCAGAACAGAATCCATGTCTTGTGGCTCAGTTAAAGACTGTTCCATGTTGGCTTGGCTCATCAGCTCGGCTTAGCCTACTGGTTATCGAAGTGATGCAATTTTTTTTCTTCCCTTTTTTTTTTTTTATTTATTTACTCAGAATAGGACGCAAGTAAGCTGCGGGAATGGATTCAAATTGTCAATAAATGTTCTTCAAGTTCAGGACTTTTAGAAGTCTCCGCATCTTGAATTCCAACATCTCAACTCTGTGTGGTAATTCAATGCATTATTATTTTTTTCCTCTTTCTTCACCCACCCTCTGTGTCTCCTCCAAAGATTGAGGCTAGTCTAGTCGAGCTGGTTTTGTGACTTCTCAAGTGCTTTGCCTAGATCCTCCGTGGATTTTGTTTTGCAGGGGTCCCTGATTTTTAAGGTTTTACATGGGCACATGATTGACTTTGCCAGGGTTAATAAAAGAAAAATTTATATCTGACATACTAAATTCAAATTTAATTATAAAACACACACAAATTTATCAAAAAATTATGAAAAAAAACATATTATAGTATTAGTGTGATATTAAAAGATCATGAAAATGTCATTATAACAAAAAATGTCTTTATAATGGCACGAAGAGATCAAAATGCGCTTATGTAAAAAAAAAAAAAAAAAGCTGAATATCAATTCATCTCCACACTTAAGTAATCAAGAAAACCAATCTTCATCTTCAAGCTGAGAAAATCCTAACAGTTGATCCTCAAACCAACTTACGAACTAACTATGTTTGTCTGTGTGTGTGTGTGTGTGGGGGGGGGGGGGGGGGGGGATGGGTAGAGCAGCGTTATTTGTAAAATATTTTAGTAAATAAAGTTGGCTATTTTATGTTATTTCAACTCAAGCTAACCGAGTGAAGAATTGCGTGGCTCGTCGGAGACAACCGAAGTCTAAGTAAGCCCACCGAGATGGCTTCCCAGTCGGATCACCTCCGGTGGGTGAAAGCCACGGGCTGAGTTTTACAAGCGTTCCTTGCCTTGCAAGACATAGAGCCATTGAGTTTGTGTAGAGGGAGGGTTTGGAATAGAGCCATCGAGATTGTGGAAGCCATGGACTTTTGGTTTTGCTCATCAAAAACGATGATCTTCCCATGACATCCATAATTTTGGAATGCGAATCATTTTTCTTTTCTGTTTATATTGTGTGCATGTGCGTGTTTTTTCTTTCTTTTTTTTTTTTTTTTTGTTTTGTTTGTAAGCCAACCACCAGCGTGTTATGCAAGGAAGAAAATGAGATGACGAAGATAATGTCAGGTGGAGATAAGCGAAACGGGTTTGATTTATGATAAGTCGTTGTTAGTCGCAATCTTTTTTAAATTCGCTTAATTTAAAAATGTGAATAAATTATATTAATTTAAATTTAAAATATGAATTAATATAATTATTTAATTATAATAATTTTGATATTATATAAAAATAAAATTATTTTTTAACACGATATTATAAATTATAAAAAGTATAATCACAATAGCAATACAAGCAATACGAAGAATAGGCATAAAAAGTATTATCCTCTTTAAAACGATTGCTTGGAGATAACTAATACTTTTTTTTCAAACGTAATCGCACTCCCAATTATAGAATTTTTTTTTTATACGCAAATAGAGCCATATTCATTTATGGGGTCGGCGAGTTTCACAATTGGGGGGGTTTAACAGTGGTCATGCAGGCGTAAAAACCTTTGTTAGCACTCAAAGAAAGATGATTGTCCTAATACGGGAGGGACCTCTATTAGTTTAAGCTTCAATTGTATAATGCTAAGTGAACATTAATATGTTTATTTTATAATTATAAGAATAAATATGCACTCAATTTGACGTCTGATGACATTAGATATTGCATTAGTAAAAGAAAACAAAGAGAGGATGTGGTTATTAAAATAACGTACAGTTGAGAAGATAATCAAAAAATTGTAGCGATAAGCAACTGGCTCTAGCGAGTAAGTAGTGATGAATTGATGATGAAGAATATGCAATCATTTGATATTTAACGATGAATTGATCATTCTTAATAGTTCTGATTAACATTTCTATTAAAATCTTTCTACAAATATATATGTCATTTTTTTCAAGAACAAAAAGAAGAAGCAAACGTCTTTATGAGCAATAGATAAAAAAAAAAATTATTATTATTATTATGATTACAAAAGTCAGCTTAGCGGAAGATGATAGATTAATTTGGATACCATTTAATATGTTTATAAGAATGAAAGTTTTTTCAAAACTATGAAACAAGAAAATGATGACATTATTGTGTATATGAAAAATTATACTACAATTTCTATTATGCGAATTAGGGAAGGAAAATTGTACTTCGCTTTTAAAAGGAACGTCACTCTAACTAATATATTTTTTGTTTGAGAAGTTAGAAAAAAATATGTTTTTAGTTAGTCTTTTGAATAAAATAAAAAGGCCCAAGTTTTCAAATAATTTTATACCCAAATGACTTGCCCAAGTAACTTATGTAGAACGGCTTAAATTTGAACCTACCTCACCCTGGTTGCCACCTATAAAACTTCTTCAGCTCTTCCCAAAAATTGGATAAATTACATAATTTATCAGTGAATTTATTAATTATTTGTATTTTTATTACTTAATTTTAATTTGTTATAATTTAATATTTAATTTAATTTAATTATTATATAATTATATTATATATAACATTATGATACTCATTCGTTAAAATATATAATTTTTTAAATTAAGTTTATTATATTTATATTTATTTGATTTATACTTTTATATATTAAAATTATTTAAATTATTTCAAAATATGGAATATAATGGAATTGAAAACAATTAAAAAATACAAAATTTATAAATTTACTTAATTATCAAAAAAAATTTACCCCCTAAAATTTCAAAATATAATAATTAAAAATATAAAAAAATTTATTTATTTGTTTAAAATTTTTTCATCATTATGATACTTTATAGTGTGAAATGATATAAATAATTTAATATATTAATTAAATAAAAATAATATAATGAATTTAAGTGTATAAAATTTATTTTTTAGTAGATAAATTTTATAATTTTTTATTTAATTTAGTGATAAAATAATTAAATTAAAATTGAGCAATAAAAATTTAAACAGTGATAAATTATCTTTTTTAAAAAATATCAAATGAATGTTAGTGATTATTTTTAAAAAATTAAATTAAAAATTAGTTATTATTATCCTAATTTAATAATTTTTGTAAAGAAATTTCACCACCTATATAATAATAACTACGACAAAACTTCTCTACACTTTGCCACAGCATACCGAATCTGAAATTCCTACTACAGACGTCCGCGGAGATCTAATCTCGGACAAGAGGCAAGCGGAACTATAACCGAAGTTCCAAGATTGAGTGGTAATTACCTAAATTACCCCAAAATTCCTACCAAGTTCTTGTCGTTTTGGGGTGTAGGGAGAATTTAGAGCCAGAACACTTATGTTATATACTCTTGGATTCACTGTCCGTCTGTCTGTCTGTCTGCCGACAGTGGCCTCTAACCTTTAACACCCACCACCACCATGAAAAAGAAGAAAAGACCAGACATTTTCCTGAACTAGTAAGAACACCTTTGCTATTATAGTTCAGATCCGAAGACGTCCGAAGTCACGTTTACATGTCCAAGACCAAGGAAACACAAAAACTCCCACAACTGCCATGGATCGGTTGCTCAAAGCTGCCAGAACCTCTGGTTCTCTCAATCTCTCCAATCGCTCCCTTAAGTAATTATTTCTTCTCTTGTCGTCTTTTCACGAGTCTTTGCTGGAATATGATTAATAGGTAGTTTTTTTTTTTTTAATATATCAATCCCAAATGCAAAGTTGCTAAATTTTCCTCGAAAGACTCGATCTTTTTTGTTATCAATTGATGGAAATGGAACCCATTTGGGTTGAATTCCAGGGATGTCCCCGATGAAGTTTACCGGAGTTTAGATGCCGTCGGCGAGGGTGAGAAGTGGTGGGAGGTACCTTTTTTTTCCTTTCCATTTTGTATGTTCATATGAGCATTTGCGATGGCATAGGCTACAATGTTAATAAAAAGGTCTGAATTTCTTTTGGGGGCTTTTTGTTTTTCAGGCTGTTGAGCTTCAAAAGCTGATTTTGGCTCATAATAACATTGAATTCTTAAAGGAAGATCTCAGGAATTTACCTCAACTTACAGTTTTAAATGTCAGCAACAATAAACTCTCTCAGCTGCCAGTCGCAATTGGAGAGTAAGTTGCCTTATTTGTTTTTGTTTCCTTTTTTCGCACTTTGGACTTTTTTATATTAAAAAAAATAAAATATTGATTGTGTGCATTGTTTACTTCGCAGGCTTCCTATGCTTAAGTCACTGGATGTCTCCTTTAACTTGATACAAACCATACCTGAAGAAATCGGTTCAGCAGCTTCTCTTATCAAGTAGGCGCCTATTTGCACCCCCTCCCCCCCCCCAAAAAAAGAAATCTATCAAATAATGGTTGCACTTTCATTTGTCAGTTGTTGCTTCCGCATTGTTTTGGTTGCATGTGTTGCATAAATGACCATTTTGTGTCACTGGGAGTTGTTGTGTGTTTTTCTTTGTTTGATGCATGCATCTATGCACGCATGTCTGTGCTTTTCTTCACTTGTTCTCATCTTCGAATTAGTATACTTGGCCACTGGGGAAAACACAGTGCTGTTTTTAGTGCTTTTCTTAATTCATTCTTGGCCATGTTCAATCACTTGAGAGATGGATTAGATGATGCTTTCTTCTATAAATAACTTTTGAATTTCAGTCCCTATAATTAAGTGAGAAGAATTCCCTCTGATTAATGAAGTAGAATAAATATTAGTTAACTTCAAATGTTGGCTGTCCCCTTTTTGGCCCTCATAATTGATTTTTGCACCCTCTTTGTGGCCTCTGGTTTTCCTTAAATGAATTGATGCATATATAAATGCTTGAAAAGCTTACTATCCCGAATGGTCACGTAAGAGATATTGAGCAGGGCTAACTTAATGCCATAGTAAATTTCAGCATTTATTTGTTGACTAGTTCTTCCAAGGCTAAATTCTTCCTAATTGTACTTTTCTCTTAATTTGCATGCCTCAACTTTTTCACAATAGTGGTAGGCCTACTGAATAGAGGAATACTATGCCAAATGATGTATGATGCACAACAGGTAGCAAGAGAGTGTGTATCATATGGTTGTTCATTGTGTTAGTTGCCTCCAATTTGTGGGCTATAGAATCACAAGAACATTGGCTCATTAAAATGAAAAAAGACCACTGCCACATTTAGATGGAGGATCATCTTCTAGCTTTTTATACTTTGATAGCAATTAATTTGATATAGTTGAATTCTTAATCTTTGATGCTCAACTCCTTTGGTTGATAATTTTCTGTGATTATTCTAGATTTGATTGTTCAAGCAATCAGCTGAAGGAACTCCCAAGCTCTCTTGGAAGATGTTTAAATCTGTCTGAACTGAAGGTAACAGTTTGGTATCAATGGCTGATAACTGTATAGAAAGAGGACTGTGTGATTAGTAAATCAAACACAATCGCAGATTTGCCCTGTTTCTAGTATATCAAACACAATCACATATAATTTCTAAAGATTTTGCAGTTGCCATCCTTGTGGCATTTCAAAGAGTTTTTTAATGCCAAGAAATCATGATTCCTGTAAAATTTATGCATATGATTCCCAGATACCTGTAGATAAGAAGTTGGGATTCTTCTGATCCACAACCATAACTTAGTGATGCTTGAATGCAAGTTTCTCAATGTCAATAAATCAGGTTTGGTTATACAATCATTCCTTACTTTTGATGGCCTCTGAAAACTATTGCCAAGAAGTTTGTTGTTTCCTACCTTTTCTTTATTTTGTCCACGCCAAAATAACTTAAGTGAATGGTAAATCTACTTTGTTCCCAAATTTGATGGATTTCAGGCTCAATTTATTTATCTAGTGTGACAATTGATAATTTTTTTCAAGAGTATAATTTTGATAGTGCTTCCAAGTTATGAAGGAGAGGGAAAAGGTAACCAGTTTGAAAGCACTGTGGGAGTCACTAACCATTAAATACTGTGTTCACATTTCTTTGGCATGATGACAACTTCATCCTGCTGGCATGAAATTTAAATCTGTGTCCCATTTTGATTTTAAGTGTCGCATGGGTCTGATTTGCAACTTGTTGCTTGTGACACCTTTCCCTAGGCATCAAACAACTCTATCACTAGCTTGCCTGATGATTTAGCAACATGTTCAAAAATGAAAAAAGTGGATGTGAAGGTACTCTGTTATCCTTTAGCCTATTGTAGCTGTTTTGCATTCATTAGATTTATCTGTGGGTCAAAAGGAAGAAGTCTAATGTGTTTTAATAAGTCTTCTATACATTCCAGGGAAACAAGATAAAAGCTTTATCGGAGAATTTGATGGCATCATGGACAAGGCTTACAGAATTTAATTCATGTAATTACATTTATTAATTGTTGAATTAATTCTCTTATAACACCAATACCTAATCCTCCGTTTTGCATACATAGAAAATTTAAGATTAATATGCTTTTGTGAACCATGCAGCAAAGAACTTGCTGATTGGTATGCCGGATAGCCTTGGAAGCCTTGCACAACTCATCCATCTTGACCTTCAGCAGAATAGTGAGTGATTTAACAAGGGTTTTTACTCTCAAGGTCCTCATTTTTGTTGCATTGTAATTTTTTTTTCTTCTAACTCTTCTACTAAGTTGTCTTGGTTGAGATATGTAGGTAAGGCTTTTTACTCTCAGGATCCTTATTTTCGTTGCATAGGAATTTTTAATTTCTTCTACCTCTTCTAATAAGTTGTCTGTGCTGAGGTATGTAGGTATTTCGTCAATTCCATCATCAATAAAGGGTTGCTCTGCTCTTGTGGAATTTTATATTGGGTAATATTTGTGTCTATTGTTAAACAATTCAGTTAAATTTTAGTGATACTTTAAGTATCATGGACATGAAACTGTTGTACATTCAAAATTCAATTGGTGTTTGCCACCTTGAACTTCAGGAACAACATATTGTCCATTTTACCTACAGAAATTGGGGATCTTTCTTGCTTAAGGACATTTGATCTCCACTCCAATCAGGTAGCTTGCTCACATATTTGGTTTTGGTGAACATATTTTTCTAAGAAGAAAAAGTCCTCTCTATATCTAGTTTTCAATCTCCCTATGGTAGTCTACCTGATATAATCACCTTAGATCAACTTCACTTCAAGGCAAATGCATATATTGAGGATATTGGTCGATATTAGGGTTTGATACACAAACTCAGTATTTCTGATACTGTCTTCTGGCTCTAGTGATGAAAACAATCTTCCTGCAAAAAACAGAAGGTAGTCATTCATAAATTTGACCATTATGAGACCCTACAATAAGCATTTTAGTACCCTTCATGCGAGTTGATATTATCCCTAACCAATTTACAATTTCAGGTTACTGAATCAGGATCTTTGAATCTGCACCTAATTACTTCATACCTATGCAGTTGAAGGAGTTTCCTGTGGATGCTTGCAAATTACATCTTTCTGTGCTGGATCTCTCAAATAATTCCTTGGCTGTATTGCCTCCAGAGATTGGTAAGGTTACCAGTGTTTTGGTTCCATCATTTGGAGAAATGAGCAATCGTGATTCTATTTGACTTGCCCACTAGATGAAAGTAAAATCAATGGGCTACCTCCTTCTCTAGTAATAATACAGAATCCTGCTGTCTCATTAGTTGATTTGTTAAATGTTAACCCAGCCTTATTTTCCTCTATGTTGGGTATGAAGAAAATGTTAGATTCCCAAACAGGTAGAGGAGTGGATTGCCCCCACCACCATGATTGAAGATGCCATTCAAATTGGAAATATTTTGAGGCATTGTCAACCTCTTAAATGAAGGGATCCAACCTACAGAACTTATCTGCTTATTTGACACTTCTCTTTATACTCTTTCACACCTGATTTTCAATTCTCTACACATGTTTCATGTTTGATTTCTTGTGCAAGGATGTAAATATTACCTAGATCTTTCGACACTTCTGGCACAATTCAATCCATTTAAAGAAACCCTAGTAATACCTTCCATTATCATATTCTTTTTATCTCTTACTTTCCTATTGGTCATTCATGCACTCAAATGAATAGGAAATTTTTGACATTTTGTCTACATCATATTTAGATAACTGGTGATCTTTGTCTAGGCAAGATGGTCTCTCTGCGAAAGCTTTTGCTCACAGGAAATCCATTGCGAACTCTTCGAAGGTGAGAGGCATGGCATTGGTCCTCTATGAAAGTTAGTTGTTTTTGTTAATACAAATTAACCTACTGATCTTTTTCCCTTAATAGCACATTGGTTTCTGGACCTACACTGAATTTGTTGAAATATCTTAGAAGTAGACTTCCTGAAGCTGAAGGCAAGTGCATTCTCATTACTTACATACTAAAATCAATAGTACTGTTGAATTTTTAGTTGTCTTTTTTAATCTTTTATCCCAATCTCTTTGCTTTTTTAAAGTTGTTATTTTCATAAGTTTTGGACCAATTCCAAGTTTTCCTGATGTGCCTTTATTCTTATGCTTCTTAAAGTAACAAAAAATATGCTTCTCATGTAGATTCTGAAGCTACCACTCCAGCAAAGGAGGATGTAATTACCATGGCATCTCGATTGTCTGTTAGTTCGAAGGTATCATTAATTTCAATCTCAACTGAGCCTTTTCTCATGGATGTCTTTCGAATATTGTAGACCTTGTACTTTTGCTTTGGATTGTGGTCCCCTACAATTTTTTGCTTTGTATTGTGGACCTAGCATCTTTAGCTTTGGCTGCTAAGAGCTAGAAAATTACCAGACATTTCTATAATTGGGTCAATGCAGTCAATTGCTTGCTTCTCTGTATCAGCATTCCCTTCATGGTGGGGAGTTTGATAGTTGTATAAAACTTGTGTACATGAACTCTGGATCACAATCCATCTGAACCTAAAACTGGTAAGAGAATAGAGTACATGAATATATAATCATACATAATTATCACTTTGTTTCAGGGCCATCTAGCTTGCATGCAAAGGGCATCAATTGCACCTAAATAACATTGTGTCAAAATGTCTCAGTGCCTGGCACATGACATGATTGCATACATAGATTGATTCACACAATGTGAAGCTTCAAACAAAACGGATTGCAGATCTAATTTGTGTCGAAATGTAATTGTCAGGAGGGAATTTTAATAGCACTTATGTGTGAGTTTGTGCACCAAGTTTTAGGCTATTTTTTGGATCACGCTGATTAAGAATGCTCACTGTATAATATCGAGTTAAATAGGATAAAAATAGATTGGATTTCCAACTTTCCACGAGAGTTCTTGTAAATTTTGGAGTATAACTATGACAGCATAAGCATTTGTTGCAATGCATGCCAAGAGTAAACTCTTTCCTTTCTTGTGAACTTCCATTTCAAGGTGTCTCTGAAATTTGATCCTAAGTCTTCAGTCTCGATTAAAACACCTCAATACTTAAACCAGCTGACGGACTGATACCTGTGAATCTTAAGCTATTATGCTCTTCAATTATGCTGTTCCCAAGCCCTCCCATAACCTTTTAATTGATTTGTGCACAATTTTCTTAGCTCCAAACTGAATTTCTCAACCTAATGTTTTACATCCAGGAGCTCTCTCTGAGAGGGCTAGCTCTAGATGCTTTGCCATCAAAAGCATGGGAATCAAGTGAAATTGTAAAAGTTGATCTTTCTAATAATTCCATCCAAGAGCTGCCGGTTGAACTTTCATCATGCATTTCCCTCCAGGTAAACTTCAATATTTACCCATTTATGGTTTCTGTATGAAGGTCCATGTGAAAATGCTAAATGTGTAGCTCTATTTATGTGAACTTAACTGCTGGTACTCTTTGGAGACTGTCAATCTCTCTCTATTTGGTGAATGGTTTCATTTTGGAATGTTTCAGAATAATAATCAACTCCTTACTTGTTTTGAATTCAGATCTATCTTAAGAATTTTTCAATGAAGTAATGAAGAATAACAAATGCAAAGTGAATGCTTGCTGTTTTTTTTTATTATTTTTTTATTTTTGCACTAATTACTATTAGAAGCACTTCATTTGAGGTGTGAGTCAATGACAAAATTGTTAATTACATGCATGCCAAAACTGTAAGTCTGCAGTGATAGGATTATTGCAACTGTCCATTGAACTGAAGCTTTGCCTGGCATCATCAACATTGAAATGAACCTTTTGAATACTTTGATCTGACTCATTTTCAGAACTTGTGGGTTATGGACCTTTTTCTTTCTATGGTGATATGGTTGATTATATGAAAACATGGCTAGTAAGTGTGGTTATCAATTTTTCTCGTGTATGCTTTCAATGTTATTTAAGATTGGCCTTTTCTGGGTACTAGTTTGTTACCAATAGACAAGCCCATTAAACAACCTGAAATTGTTACTGATTATGTTTGATATACATCCAAATATTCAGACTCTGATCTTATCCTGCAACAAGATCAAAGATTGGCCAGGAGCAGTTTTGAAATCACTCACTAATCTTTCATGTTTGAGGTTGGATGATAATCCACTGAGACAGGTAAAAGAGATCCCCTTTATGTTTTATAGAAGAGAAGATGTGATCATGTAGAAAGTGACATTGAAAGGGTGGAGGGATTGCTTATACTAATTTTGATGTTTTACTATTTCTTTTCTCATTATTCTTCTTTGTTAATTTGAATAACTCTTCCCCACCCTCCCTCTCATTCCATTTAGGTTTTAGTCTTTTGGTAATTAATATTTTCTATCCAAAACATCTTTTGGGCATGATTACAATGGAGGTTAAACTTATGCAGATTCTTTTTCTGTGTATTTGTTTAGGATTTAGTGGTTCTTACTCTCATTTTTGTGGTGTGGTAAAGTATTACTTTCCTCTAACCATGCTACCTCGCTATTATACTCATAGATAAATAGAACCTTTTTTTTATATATGTATTTAGCTAATTATGCATTCTGTCAACAATTATGGTTTGACTAGCCCGTAACTTGACCTGTAGATTCCATCTGATGGATTTCAAGCAGTTCCCATGCTTCAGATTTTGGATCTTAGTGGTAATCTGTCTTCCTTACCTAAGCATCCTGCATTTTCCTGCCTGCCACATTTGCAGGAGCTTTACCTGAGGTAAATAAAAAATTATAATGGTCACAAACATGTTTGTTCTACATGTATATGTGTGCCTATACATATGCATGAATGTATGCATGTGTGTGTGCAAATCCATGCATTATATTTGCTGTGCAGTTATTCTTATTCTCATACCCTATTTCATGTTCTTTTGTTTTACTTCTTTCCTTCACAGGCGCATTCAACTATGTGAAGTCCCCTCTGATATACTGAGCCTGCAGCAACTGCAAATCCTAAACTTGAGCCAAAATTCCATTCAATCAATCCCTGAGGTATCATATATGTTTGTTAAATGATAATGGGAGGCTGCTTTCTGTTGCAGAGGAAGATAAAATAAGTATTACTTGCCTTTTCTCTTGTTTGTTGCGAACTAAATGCTTCTTTTGGTTCAGAGAACTTGAAATTTTAGTTGACATTTAATGAATATTAGGATGAATTCTTCACGGGAAAGTGTAAAAAATGGAGGATCTTTTACTTTTCTGGTCCTTTGATTGCTATCAAAACCTTGAGATGTCCCAAATTTTATGTGCAGGGAATGAAAAATCTATCGTCTCTCACTGTGCTTGACCTATCTGACAACAATATCTCAGCACTTCCTCCAGAGCTGGTCAGAATTCCAACTCCTTTTGCATTTATAATAGTTCTCTGATTTAGTGAATCTTGCTTCGCTGTAAACCCTGGTGTTACCTTAGTAACATCAACCATTAGACTACATTTGTACAAAAAGGCTGTCATATGTTTGAGGTTTTGTTGGGATAGTCTTCATGGTCCTGTCATGTTTATTGGGGATTGTGAAGTTAAATCATTTTCATCTACTGAACTGTAAATTACCACGACATGAGAAGGATTTGCAAGACAGAAAATTGTGATTGCTAAGTTATTGGGCCCTGTTGGAGCTGCCAACTTTTTTTTATGTTATCCATAGACGACTACGTTGTTTCTCTTGGACCTTTCTGTGTTAACAACTTATGTCCTGAGCATTTTCTCTCTTCTCATTGGCATATAGGACCTGCACGGTAGATACTTAGGCATTTGTCGTAGCCTGTAATTTCATTGTTCGCATGGTTCTTTAGTTATTTATTTATTTAGAACTTGACTAAAAATAAATTGTCCCAGGGTTTACTTGAGCCAAGCCTACAAGCATTAAGACTTGATGGGAATCCATTGAGAAGGTATATACTTCCTTTATTTGTCTTTTCCTTTTTCTTATTTGTCTTGTGCACTTGGGTGGATGGGGCTCTAGATTGAGTGGCATGGTGTTCAAAACTTGCTGCTGGATTTAAGCAAAACTTCAGTTGGGTTGATTCCTGATTTATGATAAGATGCCTCGATGGTTAACCTCTCCGAATAGGACAGTGGTGCAGCTTCCTCCGTCTGAGGAAGACCCAAGGGAGAAATGCATTCATGAAGATCATGTCAATTGAGTCTTCTTAGCTTGATTGATTAACCAATGATTCCTTGGCAATAACTTGTAACTTTCTTGAAATGGAAAGAGAACATGGGTAAAAGGAAACAAAAATAAATAAATAAATGGGAAAAGAACTGTGAAGAGACTGGTTTTAGACCTTGGTATTTTCTGTTTTGTACACTTCTATGAATGTTTAGTTTTTATGAGAAAACATTAAAATGTATGGATGAGAAAATATTACAAAGATGAGTCATTTTGTGCCTAAGTACTAATGCTAGTTGGATTAATTTGATATATGTCATATTTCTAAAGGTCAATAGGGTATAAGAATCTAATGATAAGCTGCAGAAAATAATTGTGCTCTCTTACTTCTTGGATTCAGCATCCTGACGTTTATTTTGGGATGTTGATCTGCAGCATTCGGAGGACAATTTTAGATAGAGGAACTAAAGCTGTTCTAAAATACTTGAAGGATAAAATTCCAGAGCATTAGTGCCTTCATCTTTCTTGTAATTTTCTTGAGCTGTCTAGATTACATGAGCTTTTTCTCATGTTTTTATGCTTGGAAGCTTCATTTGAGGGACAGCATGCTTCCATACCGAGTGTAACAGTTTGTGACATTGAACTACACCAGCGAACATGCACAGCATGCTGCCATTTTGCTTGATGTATCTCCTGATGGATTTTTGTTCAGGAGAAGAGAACATGCTCTATTGCAGCTGAAACTTGGGCCTGCTACTCCTGCATTTCCAGGCTTCAAAATTTCAGCTTCTAGTTTAAACTTTTGGAGGCTTAAATAACACTAGTAGGACTGTTCTGGAAGCAATGCAACAGAGCTACTTTCCTTCAATATATCAAAAGTAATTTGAGCTAGAGTCCATCAAGCACATTGCAATAAGGTATATTCATAATTGTTCTGAGTGTGCACTTGTCCCATCTCAGGTAGCACCATTCATAGCCCACAGACTAGCTTGGGCTTGCTAACATGGAAGGCTAACACGAATCCAGAAAATCAGGATCAATAACAGCAAAAAAAAAAAAAAGGCATATTTGTAGACTAAAATTAGTATCTACTCATCAATGCCACATGGTAACTTAAAGATATTAAAACCGTGGGTCGATATGCGCTACGCTCAAGTGTCATGAAAAACAAATTTCAGAAACAAAATTAAGCTGGGAACAAGATCAACCATGTTTCTTTATCAAGAAACCAAAGCACACAATGTTTTAGTTCCTATCTGGAAACCTCTTAGATAGCAAATTGTCTAGAAGTTAAGCACTTAATCAATTTGGGAAGCAGTATCCTTGTGACAAAATGCTACTGTACTTAAGCCATTATAAAGCAGCCATAAAGACGTCCCAAGACATGGAGTCACCTTTTAAATTCCTGTCATAAATACCCCATAACATGAAAGGCTCATATTTTTGTACACATGCAGCCACTCTTCCCTTGTCCCAAAAAGCTACGTCCTCGAATTTTGCTGTAAGACATGTTCACAAATTTGACTTGTTCTCTTCAACTGGTGCACCTTGATTATCGTCATCCAGAAACAACCTAAACTTCAGGATTTTATGAAGCTGGGCAACTGGTTTTACTTGCTTAGTTGGAGATTGATTTGGATCTATAATACGTTTGCCTGAGAAAAGGTTTGCTTCCGACGGTCCTGTTTCTTCATGAATCACAGGTGCAGCTTCTGCCAAAACAATTTAGCTTTAGCATAACTAGTCTAACAAATTTACAGTCAGTTCTTCGCTCAGAACATGGAATAAATGTTGTAGATATGTAATTCAACAAAGATGACATAACTTAAATGGAAATATGGCAAAACATGCATCTGCACATCTGTGGATTGTTATGTGGATTGAAAAAGGCTACACAGCCGATCAATGGATACATAAGCAGGTACAGAATGTAGGAAATTTGCATCAAAATATAAGTCCATAATTTGACAACAGAATGGGCCAAGGCCATGCTTAATTTCACCTTTGCACTCAGCCAATATCTAAAAAGTGCTTTTATTTGTTTGAATTCCATTAGAGCATTTGAGGACCATTGAGGAGATACAGCTTACAATCCTAGTGCCACAGACAACTCGAGACACCGTATGTCAGGTATATAAATTAAATTTTTCTGCATATAAAGAAAATCAAGGATTTAATTTCCAAACAAGACAGCATCCCAGCTTATTTTATGCAGTACAATCAGCCAATGTGCCCTTATGTTTTGTGAAGTAGAAACCAAGCAGGAGACGAAAGCACAGATAGGCTCTATTTTCTCACTAGCTCCTTCTAAGTTAGTTATTTTAATCACCACAAATAAAGAACACTTTTTGGCAGAGTGTTTTACTATAATGAAGAAAAACAGGAAATGCTATTACCCTCTTCTGAGAAAATAAGGCATGTCCCTATTGTTTCTTCATATTCTCCAATCTGCGAAAAGAAAAGTCAATAAAAACTCCATCATAAATCCATCCATATCCACTGTCAAAAACACGATCAAGAAGAATTGTGAATTCATGAGCAACAACAGTACTTGGGAGCCCGAAACTTACCAGCTTCAGTTTGTTGTCTATTATCAATATTGGGTTCAATGTGTCCAGACCCTAAAATTCAAACAAATAGAAGCCATATTAGTAAGAAACCATGAAACAAATAGACCCTATAGACCTCGTAGTAGCCTACTCGGGGCCTTCCACACTATATCTCATCCCAAAACCTTAAAAGCATTGTATTTATGGGTTTTTTGTCCATTTATGAACTACTTACTCCTTTCTTGCATTTCCAATGCGAGATACCTTTAACACATAGGACCAAAAGACAAACTACTGAGTATGATTTCCAAAAACAACAACAACAATGAAGTAGTTGAAAATTTTGAGAAGACGGAAAATTAAGGACAGAAAATTAACCATACATCAATTCATCCTATTAAAAACAAACAAAAAGTGAAAAAAGCATACACTTTTCATTCATGGACACTAAGTTTACAACAACCCCAATAAGGATACCCTGAAATCCAAATCTGGGCAATTCCAATTATCAGCAAATAACAAACCAAATCTGCTCAATTCGGATATTTTGCACGCAAGCAAGCACGCACATACTGATAGAACATATGGAGCATTTGGTGGGACATCAAATTGCCCAGAAACAGCATCAAGATCCAGCAATACGTATTCCTCTTCTTTCTCCTCATTACTCGGACCCGCCTCCATTATCTCTACAGGCAACGAAGCTAGTAAACAATCAGTACGGCGGCGGCCGCCCGCAGTCGTGCGGCGGAGCTCAGCAGCGGCGGTGTTTGAGGAAGATATGTACGGCGGCGTTGGGGCACGTGACCTGAGCGGCAGTGATTAGAAAAACACAAAATTTAATGGATTTATTTTAATACAACAAAAGTTTATGTGAACAGTGCAAAATATTTTATAATATTTAGAAAAAAATTATAATTATAAAAAATATATATATAAACATTTATAATTTAATATATATTTTTTATATAAAAATTTATTTAAGTTAAAAATATGAATAAATTAAATTTATTTAATTTTTTAAAATTTATAATTAAACACTAAAGTGATAAAAATTTATAATTATTTAATTATAAAAATTTTTAAAATTTAAATTATGAGGTAAAATATAAAATATAAATTATGTATTATAATTTAATAAAAATAATTAATTTATAAATTTTATATTTTTTGAAAAATAAATATTCAAATTCTATCTTTTTTCGTCCGCTTTCCTAATTGAACCAATCCGATCCGGTCTACATCTTTGCCCCGGACCGGCAGAGTCATCAATGTCTCCAATGTGGCAGCAGCCACTGTGTCCACGTGTCGTTAAAGCAGTCGATCAAAACGGTGGCGCATTACGTCATAAACACGGACAGGACAGGTGCTCCGAGTGACTTTGGCCTCTTCTGGTGCTTGTCTTAACGGATCTTAGCAGCGAAGGAATTGCGGATTGTATGTGGGAACTCTGGCCGTCGTTTTCTTCTTGCTGTTTTACTTTCAATTATTAAACTCGTTCGTTTTTGGGGGCTCTATATCCAACATTTGGGCAAAAGAAAAAGATTAAAAAAAAAAAAAAAGAGTAAAAAAGAAGTCAAGATCCGCACAGAAAATTTGGCTTCTGGTGTGTTACTCTGGTCTGGTATGCTACTGTGCAGAATCGTATGCTTTTGTTAGAAAAACCCTTTTCTTGTTTATTGATTCTAAGCGCAATTCTGATCTCAAAATGCCTTCTTTCGTTTGCTTCCCTTCTGTTTAATTCCATCGTTTAGCTTTTCAATCTAATTCAGTGTTTACTGATTGACTAGAATTGTGCTCGACCTTTTTTGGCAGGTGAGGCCCCTGTCTTCGGTTGGATTTGAGAGAGAAGTGACTAGGGGAGCTTGTGTGAGAATTATCCCATCTGATGTTTTGTTTTCAATCGCTGAATCAAAAACAAAAACCCGTGAATTTGTCATCTGAGTCTCATTTCTTTTACTCCATTCCATCTATTTTCCTTACCTGTGATGTTGTTTTCTCTATATGTTGCTTCAATTGTCCTAGATTCCGCTTACAAATTTGATCTTCTTGCTTAATTTTTATTTCCAACTCTACGGAGTCTGGTTCTGGAAAATAGCCGTTCTAGATTGTTGGTTTTGTTGTGGGGGTGAGAATTGAATTGGTATAAATGGCGGATAGATATGGGCCAATTTCAATTGAGGAATTGCCTTCTCATTTGATTTTGGAGATATTGACCTCAGGCAAGCTTAGTGCCACCGATCTCGTGTGTTTAGAGCTGACTTCTAGGACTTTTGGAGGGAGCCATGTGTTATATCCTCAAAAATTCAGGTCACTGGTGGATTTTGCGGCATTTCAGCTGTGTATGTTGCATAGCATTTATGATGGAATGGGATGGGATGCTCAGAAACAGCTCTTTGATCGTTGTGGAGGGAAATGGAAGCAGGTTTTGAGGTTCTTGCAAGCTGTAGAGAAATCATCTGGCATGGTTGAGACTTCAGCAGGCAATGTACAATTTCTTTGTTATGTATGCTTTTACACAATAAGGGAATGAAAAAGTACATTTACTCATTTTTAGGGCTGGTGGGGTTTT
This sequence comes from Bruguiera parviflora, assembly GCA_019804595.1. Taxonomy (NCBI): domain Eukaryota; kingdom Viridiplantae; phylum Streptophyta; class Magnoliopsida; order Malpighiales; family Rhizophoraceae; genus Bruguiera; species Bruguiera parviflora. The sequence continues at coordinate 1,376,717 of CM034053.1, forward strand.
TGAGGATAAAGGTGCTGGGTTATTGCTAATGCATTTAGATTTTTGCTTCCCAAGTGAGTCATTTTAGATGCACTATGGCAGCTGATTTTAATTTGATTTACAATCCCACTTTTTGTTTTTTTGGAAAAATAATTTTTGTAAAAGTATCTAAACAAAAGCTTGAGTTACTGTTGATATGGAGCAGGTCCCTGATTGCAACTGGCACAAGATTGTTATTAGGAGGGAACAAAAAATCTTGTTTAACTTTTTTAAGAGTTATTTCCAGGAGGGATCAATTTTAATGCTTACATGGGTAAATTGTGATGTTTTTTCTTTTTCCAACCTCACTACTCTTTTTGCCCTTTTTTTCAATATTTCTGTCTATCTCCTGATGCTTCTGCTAGAGTCAACTGACATTTTCTTGATTAACTTGGCAGATGCAGATTACAACTGGAAGGTATCACACATTGCTGATAAAAAATTCATTTATTTACACTTGTGGTTCCAGCTTGTGTGGTGTTCTTGGCCATGGTCCTGAAACAACACAGTGCGTAGCACTCTCCCGGATTAGTTTCCCATATTTGGCTCACGTGGTTCAAGTCTCAGCCTCCCATAATCATGCTGGTTTTGTTTTGCAATCTGGAGAGGTTTGTAGCTGTTCTTGTTTTCTTCAGATATATGCTTTGTTATGCACTTATTGCCCCAATTGAGTACCTTTCTTTCAGTGCTTTCATTTGCTTGGAATGTGGCTCCATGTATTTGTTTCATTAACATTCACCATATTTTTTCTTCAGCTCGTGGGCCAGTTATTTGGGGACTCACTCCTAATTGATTAAATTTACCACAGTCTCCTAAAAATATCAGATCAGTTGAAATTTTGATATTTTTGGGCCTGAATAATGAATAGAGAAAAGCAAAACCACAAGGCCTTTTGAAATATATGAGCCTAGATGCCAAAAATGCAGCTTTTTGGCTGGTGGTTATATCCAATGTAATAGAAGGGTTTATTTATTTATTTATTTATAAGATTTGTTGAACAGTGCCTGATGCTTGAGCTGAGTTAAATGTTCTGGCTCAAGCTAAGTATAAGTATTCTTTGAAATGTGAACAAGCCTAGCTCAAACAAGTAGATGTTTGGTTTGCTCACATAACTTGTTTACACTCAAATGTCTTGACAGAGTGAGAGCATTGACTACCATATGGCTGTGGGTGCAGAAAAAGTTGTGATGGATTTGGTCATCTATGATGGCAGACTAAAGAATATTTTTACTTCTATGTTTTCTCCATAAGATTGTCCAGATGGAAAAGACACCTTTATTATCTCTTTGTTTCATATTTTATTTTCACAATGTGTTGATCATGATCTTATGTGCCTTGGAATGTAATCTGATGTCATAATGAGTGGTCTAATTATTGTTTATTTAGCTTGGGAGTCTGACATTCCTAGGAACTTATGGTACTGGTTAAGGGGTTCAGTACCTCAGTATCTTAGAAAAATCTGTGTGTACTTCATATCATATCCATCAGGTTCAACCCATTTATTTCCTAGTGTGAGTAAATATCTTGCTTGCTGCCTTTGATTTTAGGCCTGGTCCTCATATTGTATAAGAGTCTGTGGAGAAAGTTTCAGATGCTTTGATTATACACATGTTGGCAATCACATATATGGTGTTACAGCTATATTCTGTTTCCAGAAGTAGCTGTCATATTCACTCAATCTTCTTAATTATTGTTACAGGTTTTGACATGTGGGGATAATTCATCATTCAGCTGTGGCCACAAAGACACTAGTCGCCCCATATTTAGGCCTAGGCTTATTGAGGCATTGAAAGGAATTCCTTGCAATCAGGTAAAGAGTATCATACTATTGTTATATCACAAAGAATGCTGTTGCTTAAGAGGATTAAACTATTTAATGGGTTTAGTGCAGAGATGATGTGCTGTAGGCATTGTGGAGTATGGAGTAAATGTGCTTTTAACTTATTGGGATATGTGTTTGTGAATAATGTGAAGCGCACGTTCAAAGCCTATTCTTGCTTATTACAACTGTCATTTGTAGATCTCTGGCTAAGTGATTGTTTATCATATTAAGTCAATTTCCCAAGGACAAAATGCTTACTTCTTGCATGTAGTTCAGTCCAGGTTACTTATCTTCTTTTTTTTCCCTCATGTAAAGTCATTTGTTGAGCTTGTTACATAAGTAACTAGGTCCTTAAACCTAAGCCAAGGATGCAAGTTACGCTAATATCTGGATTGTTCTTCCCAAGGCTTGATACTGCATTGTTAGCAATTCCTCTCTTTGCTCATTTTGGTATTAATTTCAGATTGCAGTGGGGCTTAACTTTACAGTATTCCTAACAAGAGAAGGCCATATCTATACATGTGGAAATAACACACATGGGCAGCTTGGCCATGGGGATACAGTAGACAGACCAACGCCAAAACTCATTGAACCCCTGGGAGGAGTTGGCTGTGTGATCCAGATAGCTGCTGGGCCCAGTTATGTCTTATTTGTGACTGATAATGGTGCTGTTTACTCTTTTGGCTCTGGTTCTAATTTCTGTCTTGGACATGGGGAGCAGCATGATGAATTCCAGCCACGTGCAATCCAGACTTTTAAAAGAAAGGACATTCATGTGATTCGTGTGTCTGCCGGGGATGAGCATGCAGTGGCACTTGATTCCAGTGGATTTGTTAGGCTCTGCACTTAATACACATTAGTGCCTAATTGTTAACGCTCAGTTTTGTTGGCTTAGAACTCTTACAAACATGTGGCCTAACTCAATATTATGGTGCTTGTAGGTATACACTTGGGGAAAAGGTTACTGTGGAGCATTAGGACATGGGGATGAGACTGACAAGACTCTTCCTGAACTCTTGAGCAGCCTTAAGAGCCACCTTGCTGTCCAGGTTTTGATCAATTTGTTACCGTTTGGAAGACAGAATGACATTCAGTACTTTTGTTGAGTGCATTTGATTCATCAAAAGCATGTGCTTATTGTGGAAGATATTGTGGAAAATTGTCTCTGGATGGCTTTTATTGAAAAGTTCAATCAGTTTTCTCTTTTTCTGTTCTTGGAAGTAGAAAATGGAAATATTTATACTGCAAACTATGTTCGTGGCAATAAAAATTCCTGACAAGAAAAACCACATGTTAGGCACAATCAGTGGAAGCTTATGCATGCTATTCTTCCTTTTCTGTTTTTGTGCCGATCAGTGCATGGATATCTGTGTATTTCTCATCTTCGTTTTTGTTTTTTTTTCATGCAATGTCCATTAATGGCCTGGCTTCATGACTTTTGTAGGTTTGTGCAAGGAAAAGGAAAACATTTGTCCTGGCTGATACTGGTGCTGTTTATGGCTTTGGGTGGATGGGGTTTGGCAGTCTTGGGTTTCCAGATAGGGGAATATCTGACAAAGTGTTGAGACCTCGAATCCTTGATAGCTTAAGAGCTCACAAAGTTTCCCAGATCAGCACTGGCCTCTACCACACTGTTGCAATCACTTGCCAGGGACGAATATTTGGTTTTGGGGACAATGAAAGAGCACAACTTGGGCATGACACATTGAGAGGGTGCCTTGAACCAACTGAAATTTTTGTTCAAGGGACTGCAGGTGACATAGGTCTTGCTTCTGAAAGTGAATAATTCTTTGAGTTTATGTGATATTCTTTGTATAATGAATTTACGGTTTTGTTTCAGAACCTAACATTGATATCTCTTTTAGTTTTGGAATTGATGCAGTATGTCATGATATGTAATATGAGTACATGCTAAACTCACTGCTGTACTAGAAACCCCGGATATGGCACTTCACAGTTGCATTGTTACTATTGTTAATGGGTTCTTGTTCTGAAGGTACCTAACTGCTACATCCACTAAGTTCGTAAAATTACTCTCCCTTTTCTCTTTTTTGTTGCTCTCTCCCATGATTCCTAATTTAATGCTTGAGTTGATATGGAGGAGTCTTGCGCCTCCCAGAGTAGAGGTTTTTGGGCAGCCATTGTTGCAGGAAAGATTACCAACAATGAAATTTGTCGAACAATCTATTTGGCGATGATGATTAGGTACATTGCGTGGACCCTGTGATTCTGCTGAGCAATCCATTTCTCATTTATTCATCCAATGTCCAAATTCTTGGCGTGTAGGGGCAGCATGTGTAGCTTGGTGGGGTGCCTCATGGTTTACAACGACATCACTGAGAGATCTATTGTTGTCCTGGAAGGGGATGCTACACCATTAGCAGTTCAATGAGATGGAGAATTTTTATTCGGTTCTGTGTGTGTGTGTGTGTGTGTGTTTGTCTTCATATATATATATAGTTTGTAGAAATTAAAAATCGAACTCTAAGCTTAAAAATAAGAGTTTAGGTGATTCTGCCACGCTTTACCAGTGCTTATTTGCTGGATTTATGCATCATGGCGGAACATGTGTATCTCCAGTTAAAAGAAGAGCTCTGCGCTGATAGTAACATCAATTTACTTAAGTGGGCTCATCCGCCGTTGTATTTCAAGTACGCACGGGTTGATTCCTCCGTGCAATCCTGAAGAAGCTATCAGAAGAGCCATCTACCCTTCTTCAGTCTCCTTTTAAAGTTATCTTGCAGAAGGGGTCTGTGCATTGATGCATAGATAAACGTGTCCATCAGTTGTTGGAATGTTTATGTCACTACTGGTCATGGACTTATGCTTCGCTAAGTTATTGCCCATAATTGTTGCTTCTAATTTTGCTCTGATCTCCCTGTAAATGCAGGCGGTATTTGTAAACTATTAGTGATCTTTTCGTAGCTTTAGCCAGGCTCTTTCCAACGAATCAAAAAAAAAAAGGGGTTTTAGACAGGATATTGCTTTCCTCAATCGTTTCAGCTCATGTCTCCTATCCCATCGCACTGCCATTAACATCGGCTCTCCAACTAGACCTCGAGCCTGCATGAAACAGGCCTCCCAGGCCCAAGCCCTTTCCAGATCGCCCAACACGTTTACAACAATCCGTAAGTTGACAGGGTTAGTCCGAGTGACACAGAGACACGACTGCTGAATAAAGATGTCAATCAAATCTTATCAGCATTCAAGCGTCTACCATAACTCCTACAACTCTAGTATAAACCAAAGACGACGTCACACATGAAAGTCTATCATCTCTCATTTAAGACTCACTTAAAAGATGTCTCTCCAATTGTATAAAATAACCGAGCCGTCTATGGCATGTAACATTGTTTCCTGGCAATTGCTATTCTCACCCATCATGCATTGACAATCTATGATTTAAACTCTGGAGTACTAAAGCCGACCTCAAACCTGACACTTCTTAACTTTTGTCTTGCAGGCATTCAACTCGCTCAGCTCAAAACTCATCATATATTATGATTACAAATCAAAATCATACTCATCTAGGGCTTCGAAAATCCTCGAGACTGATCAAGCAAAAACAAATACTTGGGCCATGCCCACATAGCTAACAATTATCATCTATACAGTTGAGCTTTACCCGCTAAGGGGATTTCTTTTATAGTTCACATTTGGTAGGAAATCAGATTGACAGTAAGAGCGTCTACAAGAAAGGACGGGATTTGAGGACTCGGACTTGCCCAGGTGACTATACAGGCCACACCTACCATTTTCCAATATATAGTAATATGATCCCCATTTCTTTGAATTGCACTTCGAAGACTAATGACAACCAGTGATAGAACCATTTAATTTAAAGGATAATTTAACTTGGCTACCCGCACCAATACTGCGCAACTGTGATGCTAATGCCGCAAATCCGACCTGGCAATTCCATTCTCTAGTACTGGGTCACACACAAACATGGTCGTGGATACAGGGAAATTGTGAAGCTGTTTCATACGTTACAAGATCCAAGACTATCTAGCTTGTAAGCTGGCTTTGCTTACTTTGACCACCTTGTTGAGTTGCTTGGGATATTGCTTGGCGGCACAATACTCAAAGTACAAATCCAGCAACCACAGGTAGGCCCATTCCGAGTGCAATGAAAACTAGCATAACTAATTTAGCGCCTTCTCAAGACTGCTTAAACAATCCAATCAGTGGATTCCGTCGGCAAAAGGATTTGCATAAACTGGAAGAAGGAAAGGCAAGTTATTTAACTATATGCACAAGTATCACGCAACGAAGGCATCATTCCCACAAATGTAACACGGTTCACTTTCTATGATCCCCAGCGTACATAGTATATAGTAATGCACTATCCAACATTATAATGAAAAAAGGTTAAAATAAAAGGAAAAACTACATAAGCTACAGGCTATAACGTAACAGCGGGGACGTTTCATGGCATCTACTAGACAAGCTCACAGCACCAGAAAAGAAAAGAGGGTTGAAAAAACAAAAAGATGAGTCTAACTTTCATCTCATCAATCTATCAGCTGCCTGTTACGTTTCTCAATATGACAACTGAGACACCAATCACATTGAGTCATCAGATTCATCAGAATCGCTTTGCTCTGGTTCCTCAGTGTTTGCTACTACCTCCGGAACATTAGGCTTGACTGCAGGTGCAGGTTCTGCTTTCTTCTTAGCATTACGGGCATTTTGATCACAATCTTCCCCTTGCTCAACATCTAACTCTTTGTTAAGGATTTGCACGGCTAATAAATAGGTGCAACTTTTGAAATAGCAACTACAAAAATTATATCTGGAGTAGCCCCTGCGAACCAGTTTGGATCTGCCAGACTGTCACATGGGGGAAGGATGTTTGGACGATCTTTAGTGATAGACAGTTTTGAGTGACAGTTCAATTTCATAATCATGCCCCATTTGATATACATACAAATTGGAAAGACAGTTTAATAGCAAACTATAAGAATTTAATAGATCACCCCTTTCCATCTAAACCTAATTCCAAAGAATGATTTCTATTCTCCTTTTTCTAACAAATAGCCTAAAGTTATATACTTACATGCATAATGGGCAAGTCTTGGTCCAACGGTAAGGTTACTCTATTATGACCTCACAAGTTCAAGTCACAAAAACAACCTCTTTGTCAAAATGGAGCAAGACTGTACACATATGACCCTCCTCTGGACCACACAGTGTGGGACCTCATGCACTGTGATGCCCTTTTTTAATTTTTATATGCATAAGTAAAAGGATATCAGCATTTTCAACGGTTCCACCAGCCATGATGCTCAGCAGATCTTTCTCAACACGTTGCACAAGTTCAGGCTGCAAATAAGAAACCCAGTGCAATCAGTAAAGACGGATACAAGGGTAATGGCTGCACTACAGCCCCATACAATTTTGAACTCAAGAACCCCCAAAACTACCAAATTCTCAAAATCTTAATGCTTGGTTAGTTCCTAATTAGATGCCAGGTGAATTGATATCATAAGCATACATGAAACTTTTCTTGATACCAGTTTTTTTGAATTCAAGTGTATAAGCATTCTGACAAAAGAATGATAGAATGGTGGCTATATTACGATTATTACAACCCAGGCACGGAAATTGCGTTTCAGCTGAAATAACAGATTTTTCAAAGGCAAAGAATGCACCAATACATTTAGATCTGGCTCTCTACGGAACCTTCGTTTTCGAGCATCCCTCATAGGAGGAGTTAGGCCATGCCTGTATTCCACCACATCTGGAGCATTATCACCTGGTTCTCTGACCATAATCATCTGCAAGAAGCCAAAAATTGTTCTGTGTTTGGGAAAATAAAAGGACATTTAAACAACATCAATCTAAAACAATAAATAGAACCCAACCTGACCAATGTCTGCAGTTTTAACCAGCGCACAGTCATCATATGTCTTGAAAGATTCCACAACACAAGGAAGATCCGAAAGAGATGCAGGAAATTGATCATTTCCAATGGTGAATGTACCACTCCTTCCATCCTCTACAAATTAAATACTTCAAAGTTCACAAATATGCTGCTTAAATAAAGAAAATATATGAGAATACGTTGGTATGCCACAAGTATCTTATCATGCTGTCAAACAATTTACTCTCTGGCAAGAATGATGTACTGTAGAAGTGGCAAAAAGCAAAGTAAAGGCGGAAGAGAAATTAGCACTTCAGAGCTGCGGAAACAGAAGTACTTGTCACTATGTTGGATCATTCCATCCTTTTCATTCATTCCTGGGTTATCATGTTTCCCAAAGTCTCAATAGTTTCACACTAAGAAGAGGTAAATACATAAAGAACATATCTATCAATAAAGCAGCATCACTATGTAAATGAACAAAAATTTAAAATTGAGAATAAGAAAAAAAGAGATTGAATAAGGACGGAATAATTGAGAAATTTAACTTTATGAGATATAACCCTAATCGCTAAATGATGCCACTAGGTTATGCTTCTCACTGGTCATTTTAAACTTCACTCCAAACTTATCTTATTGCCTTCAACTTGAAAGCATCACATGAATCCCAGCAACTGCATCAACTCTTACAAAATTGTACCAGATGTTTGAACCATAATTCAATTGCAAGCTTACAATTCCAGCTGTCTGCACACATCATTTGAGTTGATAGACTCACCACACCTCGTATCAACAAAGGCAAGGAAAGCAAAGCTACAATGATAGTCCATCTACCAATTTCTAACACTGCATAGATTTCTGTAGATATTATGGAATCATTTCACATGAAATAAAATTAATAATTGGGACCTTGACACCAGCAGCTAAACATAATTAGATATACTCCACTCCTTGATTTAATTAAGAAACTTGCCTTCCAAGTGATTACAGAAAACTTATTGCACTGCAGTGCCAGTACTGCCCCTAGAGGTTCATATTCTTATTCTTTCCAAGCAGCTGTTCACCGTGTACATGACACAGACAGACAATCTCATTCTTTTTCATAGCAAAAAGCCTACTTGAACATATGATCACATACAATACCAAGCAATGGAATACTCCACTAAAATATTAGAGAAGAAAAATCTCACCAGAAAATGACAAATCCAATGATTGGTCTTCAGAAGAAGATGCACTTTCACTCAAAAGGCGATCTAATTGTTCAGCAATAGAAGGTGGAACTCTCAGTATGAACTGTTCCTCCATACCTACAAAATTCAACATCCTATCAATCCCTACACTAAGTTCTAAAACATAGGAAGAAAAGTCCCTCCTAAAAAACCAGAAATGTAATTGTATTATTTGTTGAATCTTTTGTACTACAAAAGGCAAAATTGTTGCATAAGAATCATCAGCTTCCAGCTCTCATTATCACTTATCAGAAGCAGTTTCAAAAGCTAACATGAAAAGACAGACAAAACTTGAAATCACAACCAAATGGATTGTTATCTGGAGATTCTTTAATATGTCCATCAATCAAGTAAAAGGCCCTTCCTTCCTCCCTCTGTGAAAAACTATTGATGTTAATGTGAACTCGTGATTGTTTCGAAGTTCACCATATTTGCCGATGGGGATAAAAAGATGCATAGAAAGAATCAGTCAACTATTAGCAAGAACACTTTTCTTTTGTTTTCGTTTTTTTTCACTTGGTATCTTGGTTACTTCTTCTTCAAATTGAGTAAGGGTGAAAAATAAGTAAAAAGGAATGAGACTTCTGGGCACCCAATAAACAAAAGGCAACAGAAGTTCCATAAACAAACACCGCCTTCATAACAAGAAAAAGTAACAGATAACAAAAGCAGTGAAAATTTAGTGGAGCTACTACGCAAATTCATGAAGGCAAGTTGAATCCACAACACAGACCCAATTGCATTTTTCGCCAAGAATTCTTATTCTTGTCATGCAACAAAGCATCAAGAATTGGTAGACCAGATAATAAACAGATTGTAGGAATTACCCATTGGGAATATGGAAGGTGACTTTCTGTGTTCAATAAGTTGGTGAATCTTTAGCATCAATAAAATAAATAATTAAAGAAGAATTAATAATTTATAAACCCCAAATCTAGCGTAATCCAACTAATTCGCCGCGTAGGGACATCGGACAACGCCGCTTTTGACCTACGACGGATCGGCGGGAGTGAGCCCGGCCGGCACATCGTCGGAGTTCTCCGCTGGCGGTCGATAACTTCACTTTACTACTCATCCCATTTTCAATCAAACATCCAATGTCGACTTTGTCAGCACCCTAATTCAACTTCCATGAAGGCTTAAACACAATGTAATCAACTCAAAATTAACCGATCATAGTCAATTTTACCTTCGATTTCGTGCGTCTTGTCTCTAGGGCTTTGAAACTTCCCAATTCCCAATTTGAAACCACAGTCTCTTCCGATTGAACTCACCAGCGACGCTAAGGACGAATATAAAAAATCGAGAGTTATTCGTCGACGTTTTAATAAAATTTAAATTTAAAATAATTAAAAAATATATCGAATTATTGATAAATTTTAATTTTATTAAAAAATTTTAATAAAATAATAATAATAATAATAATAATAATTTTTTAAAAATATATATTACATTTTTATACCAGCGAAAGCAAACCTTGTTGCTACAAACTTGCACTAATAACTTATTAGATAATGATTATTTATTACAATTCAATTAAATATATTGAATATATAATAAAAATATTAATTATTATATTTATAAATTAAAATTAAAATTATTTATTAAATATTTTATTTAATTATTTTTTATAAAATATACTTATTATGTAAATATTAATAAGATGAAGTAAAATTTCATTATAAATAATTAGAATATTAATCGATATAAAATTTATAAATTATTTTATAAATCTTTTTAAAATTAAAACGAGTATTTAAATTTTTTTCTTCGATTTTACATATATATATATATATATATATATAAGAAAGATATAAATCTTCTAGCTCTGGGGGAACCCAAGGTTAAAAAAGATTAATATGCTTCATAAAATATTGTATTTAGGGGGGGGGAAGAAATGCTTTTAAGGTAAGCCCTGTTTATAAGTTTAGAGCTAAGACTTGACCAAAAGTATCATTGGATGGATGGGCTTAGCTTGACCTGATTTAATCTATCCAAAGTTTAATTTTGATCCAACTTTATCTTGCTTGAAAATGCATATTTTGTTGCTGAAGAAAATTCACTTCATAGTAAAATTAGGTGGGGTGGATTTAGTATTGGCATAAAAAAAAAATTAAGGTATCTTATGCATTGCTTGAAAAAAGAAAAAAAAAACGAATAAAGAATCACTTCACATTTGGCCCAAATCTGAATTAAGTCTATTTATTAATGCTAAATTGATTAACATCCTTGTTAAAGTATTCTGTGGATTGGATATATACTGGTGAAATTTACTTTTTTAACAAATATAAAATTTTGAGAAAATTGTAAAATATCAGCACTACTTATTTTATTTTATATACAATAAAAAATTAATTAATATGTTAAAACTTATGGTTAAAGTAAAGATTAAAAAATATATATCTGTTTTATTTATCAACCCGTTAATAAAATTTTACTGGTTACAATTATATAACAATTAAAGTTTAATATAATTATTTTTATTTGATTTTTTTATTTACTGACATAATTAATCAATTATTTGTTATATTATTTTAAAAAATAAATCTAAATTTTAAAATATTTTTTACACAATTAAAATCTCAATTTATAAATAAAAAAATATAATATTAGTTTAAATTAACTAAATCAATCTCATATTTTACACTATATATATATAAAATATTCAAATAAAAATAACTCTCGTAATATTTTTTTTAAATTTAAAAAGAATATATTAAGGTGATACAATTTTATAAAATATTAAATTTATTGTTAAATTAATATTAAACTTATACAATCTATAAATTTTATTATATTTGTTAAAATTTATATTTTTATTTAAATAAAAAAATAAATTATAAATATATATTAAAAAATTAAAATTATTTTTTTATTCAAGAAAAAAATAAATAATAAATTATGAATAAATCAATTACAAGCATGAATTATAAAAGAAGATTACTTAAATAAAAATATTAATATTTGAAATTAAATAATTTAATTGAAATATATTAATTTTAAAAAATAAGTAGTTAGGTGAACAAGTTAATTGAGCAATTTAATTGGGAGACATAAAATTGAAAAAATATATATTCATATGAAGAAATTTGATATTTTAAATAAATTAATTTAATTAAAAAATAAAATAATAATAATACATATTTGGTATATTTAATTCTATAATATAAAAAATTAGATATATGGTAAACTATTTCACAAAAATTTGTTATTTAAATAATAATTTAAAATTATTAATTTTTTAATTTTAATTATATATATATATATTACTCATTTCTTAAATACTTAGGTCTTAAAGAAGCATTTATCTCCCCTTCAGTTTTTTAAATTTCACCGTTTCTTTTATCTCTCTAATCATTCAGATAAGTATCAGATTGTACTTTTCCACAACTAAACACTCTCAATAATTCAATTAGACTCAAACAGATCATTCTCAGCCTCTCCTCCCCATCACCAACAGCAACGTTGAAACCTCGTTATTTCTTGTCACTTTCGCGTTGAATAATATACTCAGGCGAGCTCTTTTCTAATTTTTTTTTTCTTTTGAGTTCTTGAATTTGTAATGCCTAATTCTTTAATTGGTATTTTCGTTTCTATTAAATGAAATACTCGCTGTGCTAAGGATTATTCAATTATATCAGTAAACACTCATTTAATGTTTTCTTGTTTATTTCTCTACAACTGTCTTAAATAAAATATACTGAATTCATATTATTAATTCTAAAAAAAAAAAAAAAATCTGTGAAATGCACCGATTCAATTCTAGTAATTCATAGTTTGTGTGTATCGGTTTGATTGCAGAAAAAATAAAGTGCATACTTTACGTGCAATAAACATATTTAAAAAGAAAATTCAAACAGCCTTAGAAAAGTAAAATGTATTTTTCATTAGATAACAATAACTAAAAAATTATAAATTACACTTAAATTAAGAAGACATAAAATACGTTATTTTCTTTTGATATGTGTTATAAAAAATAAAATAAATGATAATTTTTGTAATCGCGATTGTTTCGTGATTGAAAAATCCAATCTTGCTTATGCTTCTTCTCGAAGAAAATTACCCCACCTAAAGATGCACCCACAGAAAACAAAGTGAAACCACCGGCTGCTGTTGACCTCACCTCCACCTTTTTTTTTTGTTTTTTTGTTTTTTTTTTTTTTGTTTTTTGTTTTGGGATAAGCCCACCCACCACGCCCAAAGCGCATCTAACTTGTTCAAGAATATCGTACACTAAAGGCTACCATGGCTGCTTTCTCGTCCGGGGTTTGGTATCGATGTTGTGTCATTGAGTTTGTGTTTTTAGGGGTCGTCCCAACCTACACAACAAAGATGGGAATCCAAAAAAGGGGAAAGCTAGGCGAGTTTGGCTACAGATCAGACAACAATTATGTATATCTCAAAGCCAAAATGGTCAAAAGCAGCTTGAAACATCCAAAACTGCCCTAGTCCGTTGGCTATGGATTTCTTCATTTACCACCTGAAATGTTTGTTTTTTTTTTTCTTTTAATTAAAAAAATTCATGTGCACACCACGACACAACATGCCAATAATGGCGAAGAATATTGTCAATTGAGAAAATCCTGTTGTACGTTAAAAGTAGTATACACAAATAATTGTAAAGAAATTTTATACTATATAAAATATATTATATTAATATTTTATACATAATAGACAACTTATTTGTAACGCTTTGTGTGTAGTGGCACTCTCGTGTGTATACCCGATAGTTCTTTTGTCAATATTGAAGAAAATACCACGGGGAGACAACAGTCATTTGGTCAATGAATACTAGGTATATTATAGTCACAATAAAATATCAAAATAATTTTTTATTTTTAATTTTATTTATTTGTATTAATAAAACAAATTATCTAGTTTTCTTATATTTATTAAGTATTTGATTACTTATATTTCCTTAATTTTTATGAACAAACAAAAAGTGATGCAAAGATAAGACTGCACCGAACGACTAGAGGCCTAGAATCCTTATCTGTAACAGTCAGATCCACGCCCTCAAGAAAATAGAACCGACGACGATCATGTCATCGGAACCATGGTTTCACTGTCTGAAGGTGACAATTATAAATAGTACAAAAACCCCTTTATTAAGAGTTCTACAAGGTTACGTCGTCCACTTGTTAGAAAAACAGTCGAAAACAGCCTGAAATATAGGCAACTTAACTCACTAGGTGTGATCTTTGGTCGTAGGTGGAAGACAATGTTGGCTATATTTCAGAAAGCTTTTGCTCACCCACCTGAGGAGCTTAGTAGTCCTGCCTCTCAAAATGGTCCCAAGAGACCTAAGCTCCCTGAGGAAACTCTTAATGATTTTCTATCTCGCCATCCTCACGACGCCTTTTCCATGAGCTTTGGCCATGCTGCTGTTCTTGCCTATGTTCGCCTCGACAGCCCTTTCTCTTCTCAACAAAGGTGCCTGCTTTTTTTTTTTTTCTTCCTTATTCTGCGTCTTCTGGCTAGGAGACGCTCTACTAATTAAGGACTTAAATTTCAAGATCTTAGGCTCGGTAAACGTATGTATGTGGACATAACACAGTAAGTATATCAGGATTTGGGCTTGAGCAAATGGAGAAAATTGAAAAAAAAAACAGAAAAAAAAAGTTGATTTTGCTGGGTTTAGATGGATTTTGATGCACAAATGGGATTTAGTGGTTTTTGCTTTGCGGGTGATTGCAGGTTGTTCTGTGGGTTTGACGATATGTACTGTCTTTTCACGGGGCGCTTGAACAACTTGTGCACTCTCAATAGGCAATATGGATTGACGATGGGGACTAGTGAAGCCGTGTTTCTGATTGAAGCTTATAGGACCTTACGTGACCGTGGTCCCTATCCAGCTGACCAAGTTGTCAAGGATCTTGATGGAAGCTTTGCCTTTGTTATCTTTGACAGCAGGGCTGGATCTGTTTTTGCTGCACTGGTATGTTAATGTCTCCTTTCTCTATCATTTTTCCAAGTTTGATGTTGTTTCCATAAATCAAGTGACAGTATTTTGATTTTGCAGAAATAATCTCTTTGTTAAAAACAGAAGTAAGCGTGCGTGTATATTTGAACATTTGCCCTCTAAAAATATCTTTGATTGTATAAAGGATTACGTATACTAGATGCATCATTATCAGCTAAATTAGTATCTAAATTTCTTTAATCTTCAGCTTTATTATTTAGTAGGTAAATTTGTGTTGTCCTTTGCTGCGAGCAGTGGACTGCATGTGGCCTCTTAGTCTCTTCAACAATAAATTTTATGTTTATTTTGGCGGCAGGGTTCTGATGGAAGAGTGAAGCTATTCTGGGGTATTGCAGCTGATGGCTCTATGGTTATATCTGATGATTTGCAAGTCATTAAAGCAG
Organism: Bruguiera parviflora; assembly: GCA_019804595.1. NCBI lineage: Eukaryota > Viridiplantae > Streptophyta > Magnoliopsida > Malpighiales > Rhizophoraceae > Bruguiera > Bruguiera parviflora. Next base: position 1,392,018 of record CM034053.1, read on the forward strand.
GCTGTGCCAGATCATTTGCCCCTTTCCCAACAGGTACTTAAGTGTGTAATTGCATAAAATGTTTGATGGATTAATACCCTTCGCCTGTTGAATTTACATGGCTATAATCCATGTGGTGACGTTCCCTGCATTGTCAGGGAAAATGTTACTGATGTGGGATGGTGAAATGTGATTGTTTGTTCAGGATTCATGTTCCACAGCGAGGGAGGGCTAATGAGCTTTGAGCATCCAATGAACAAGATCAGAGCAATGCCAAGAGTTGATAGTGAAGGGGTGCTGTGCGGGGCCCATTTCAAGGTTGATGTCTACACAAGGATCAACAGTCTCCCACGCAGAGGAAGTGCGGCTAACTGGACCGAATGGGATCCACACAGCTAATGTACTGTTTTGTTTCCTTTGGCCAGGACTAAAACCAAAGCACACGCTTATGTTCTTCCGAGTTTGTTTTGATTTAGTTTTCCCTTTTCCATGTTATTTAGTGCTTTCAATCCCATTGAGTGTAAATGTGCAATATGCATTTTGGAAAAGTGAGCCAACAGCTTCTATATGAAAACCATAAATATGCAATATGCAATATGCATTTTCAGTCCAATTGAGGGTAAATATCCAGTACTCCTTTTGAGTACTGGATGGTTTTTACCACCTCTCATGTCCTGGGTATATAACCTTCCCCCCTTCAAGCATATCAGTGAATTTCTGGTTTTCATATTGTTGCTTCTATATGAAAACCAAAAATGCGCGAGAAAAAGTGGAACAAGAATAAGCAAAGGCCCATCTACCTGGTCAATGATGAGGAAACATGCCAAGCAAGAGGTGTGTTGAGAAGAGTTGAGCCCCAGCTAGAGCCAGGTCGAGACCAATCACCTGCAAGGCACAAGAAAGGCTACGGAATGCAAGGCTGGAGCTCCCCATTAGTACTTCTATGTTAATGAGGACTGGAGGAAGACTGGAGGAAGAGAGACAAGCCATTGCAGAGAGCGAGGCTCAATACTTCTCAACTCAGCTTGAAACTCAACATTTTCCTCATCAGTCATCAACAATGGAGAAAAGAAACGTATCATAATGAAAGTGCTTGGATTACATGTGTCCATTGGAGTTCCGAAAATCTGAACAAAGCAGGTATAATGTCCCGGGCTGTCAGGCACCAAATAACATCATTCAGAAACAGCTTGTGTATAGAAGTATTGGTAATCAACCATCAATCAATTATCCAATCAATGAATAATAAAAGTTTAGTTTAGCTTTCATGGAATGATGAATTAGATGTCCCAATATACAAAATGATTTGAAAACATCCACCTATAAGTTGTTTATCTTTAGGTTCCATTACCCTGTTCGTCTTATTCCACACAATTCCATGTTTGGTTTTTTCTGTAGCAATCAACGTTTATTGGGGAATGATAATATCAACATTTGCTTCCATATTGGAAATGGCAAAACCGTGACAGTGATGTTTGGCACCACCGGCAGCCAAGCAGCAATTTTTGCCTTTTATTTTCTTCATTCTTCTTCTTCTTCTTCTTTGATTCTCCATAACTGGTTTTTCCAAAAATTAAAGAACACAGCTTATTATCTTTAGCCAAGATTATTCAAATTTGAACTGGCAATCACTCGATGCCATCATTCTCAGTTTTTAGCAGAAAAAATTTATGAGAGTGCTTTGAAAATATAATAAATTAGTGTTTTTTCCACAAATTTTGTTGAGGAATAAAATATTTTTAAAGGTTTTGCCTTTTTATAAGCATTTAAATTGAGAAATTTTTAATTTGATGCTTATAAAAAATTGAGTTAAATTAATTCAATACAATATTTAAGTAAAAATATAAAATCAAAATAAAATTTAATTAAAATAAAAAATATATTTAAAGGTAATAAATTCGTGATATTTATTGAAAAAAAAGGGTTAAGTATAATAACCGTCACAGTTGCTTTACTCACAGGGGGAAGTGTCACCCGATTCCACACACACAGACACACTCACAGAGACGCGGAGAGAGATGGCGGACCGTTACTTCCCGAACGACATGCCAGACTACGACATAGCAACATCAGCAGATAAAACAGTCTCAGATAGGAGCAAGGACTCACTCACAAAGCTACTGTCTCTACCTGGCAACGATCTCTGCGAAAGGTTCAAAAGATCAGCCTTGGACCTCAAAGACACAGTAAGTACATCACTCTTTTATCTGCACATGCCCTGCACTTTAGTTTTTGTTTTGGCTAAATTCTCTCACTTTTGGGGTTCGAGGTATTAAAGATTTGATTTTGGGGGGTTCTTGGTTTTTCATTTGTATTAAAGCTTTCTTCTTTTTCTTTTTAAATCTGGAGATATTTTGATTTTGGGGTTTTGATTATTTTGAGGTTTTGGAAGAGGGAATCAAGGGTTTTTTTTTTTTTTTTTGGTGAATTCAGGTTTTGAGGGAGACATGGGGATTGAGTGGAAAGCGGGTGCAAGATTATACCCTCTACACTGGAGCTCTAGGGACCGCCTTTTTGCTCTTTAAAGCTTATCAAGTTACCAAGAATGAGCATGATCTCCATTTGTGCTCTGAGATTGTTAAGGCTTGTGATTCTGCTTCCAGGGATTCTGGGTGCTCTCTCTCTCTCTCTCTCTCTCTCCCCCTCTTTGTTGTTGTGTGTGCACCACTGATTGCTCTGATTCACTCAACATCGGATGTGAGCCACTTCATTTTAGCAATATTGTTTTCCTGATATATTTTGGACATGCTTCAACAGTGTGGGAATCAGGGTTGTCAGGCAGACGGTCCAATTTTAAAATCATTGGAATGATATGTTGCATTTTTTGGCAAAAATGAACAGATGGACTGAAGTATAGGTGCTATGTGTAATTTGCAGCCTTCTTAATGGGTTGGGAGTCAGGCCTATAAGGCCAAAGAGACAGATGAAGTAGGTTCAATGTGGTATAGAAACTAAATGGTTATACACCTGATTGCAGCTGCAATATTAGCTTTGCAATCACCGGAAAGGATTCATATAACTTTGATTGGCTTAATTATTGCAATTCATGGATTGCAGTCGTGCAACATTTATATGTGGCCGGGCTGGAGTATGTGCTCTTGGTGCTGTAATTACAAAGCATGCTGGTGATGAAAGGCTATTAGATCATTTCTTGGCTCAATTTAAAGAGGTGCTTGGTTGTATATTTCTCATATCTTGGGTAAATGGTTTTTCATACAAATTGATTCAAATTTATTTCATCTGACATGTGGATTTTGATTTGTACCTGAGAGCAGATCATACTTCCTAAGGATATGCCACATGAGTTACTGTATGGTAGAGCAGGGTTCTTATGGACCTGTTCATTTTTAAACCATCATTTCGATAAAGAGATCATACCTAGTGGCTTCATGGTAAGACATGCATTTTATGATGCATCTTGCAATCCCTTCTTTCTTATTGAGGAGATTGAACTTAGCTTTATTTCTCCTTTTCATTTTGGTCACGACTTAGCTCATTTGGGTTTGAAACTTTTGTAGAGAGCAGTTGTGGATGAGATAATAAATGCTGGTAGAAGAATGGCACATAAGGGAAGATGTCCATTGATGTATGAATGGCATGGAAAAAGGTACTGGGGTGCTGCCCACGGCCTGGCTGGTATCATACATGTTTTAATGGATATGGAGCTGAAACCTGATGAGGTAGAGGATGTCAAGGGTACATTACACTACATGATTAAGAACTGTTTTCCCAGTGGCAATTATCCTTCGAGCGAAGGAAGCGAATCAGACCGTCTGGTTCACTGGTGTCATGGTGCCCCTGGGGTTGCTCTTACACTCGTGAAAGCAGCTGAGGTAACTGTCTCTTGAACAAAGATACAAAAAAGTAGTTCTGAAAAGGCAGCCAGTATAGCAGCATAGACTATTGTTTGTTAAGTGGGTTGGCTGCCTTGAAGTCGTGAACACTGTCATACCTGTTAGGCAAACTACAGAATCATAATGCATTGCAGTAACTACTAAAAATTGAAACATAATTACTCTGCAAAATAATCTATTCTCTGAATGATCACAGCCATAGCTGTTGTGTGTGTGCGCACAAGTTTTTTTTTTTTTTTTTTTCCTTTCATTTGATTCAATTTTACACTACCCTGCTAATTTAAGGAATAAGCTCTGGTTTAAGCTTGCTTAGAGAGAAATGGACTCTGGCTTTATATTGTTAGGACGGAGTGCTGTCAGTATGTCATGACAATTTTATATTCAATGTTGAATTAGGTGTTTGGAGATGCAGAGTTTTTGCAAGCAGCTGTGAATGCAGGGGAGGTGGTTTGGAAACGAGGTCTGCTTAAGCGAGTTGGCATATGTCATGGCATCAGTGGGAATGCGTATGTTTTTCTTGCTCTTTACCGGTTGACTGGGAATCCTGTGTACTTACGCAGGGCCAAAGCTTTTGCTAGCTTTCTACATGATAGGGCACTGAAGCTTATTTCAGAGGGGAAGATGCATGGAGGCGATTGCCCCTATTCACTGTTTGAGGGTGTGGGAGGCATGGCTCATCTCTTTCTTGACATGATTGAACCATCTCGAGCGAGATTTCCTGGATATGAGCTTTACAGTGCTACGTAATGATCAAGAGTGGCCAGGTGCAAAGACCAGATGTATAGTAGCAGGCTTGGACCTAGGCAGCCCATTCCATATGTGGCCAGTTCTAATGTCCAACTTGGGGAGTTTTCTGCTGTAATGGTCAGTTCTAATTTGATTTCAATAAACATTCTATAGGGGACTAGACTGTTACAATTAGAACAACTACAATCTTCCTTGTGAATTCAAAGTAAGAATTGTTGTTAGTCGCTGTATCTTAAAATGAAAAAAGGGAAAAGGACCAGTCAACGATTTTATTGTCTTGTAGGTATAAATGGCAATAAATTAAGGAGGCTAGAGCAGCCTCCGCATAATAAATAAGGAGACTGGCTTCCAGGAGAGGACTGTGGTTCTACGAGTTCTGCAGTCTTATGTACAGAGATGGAAGCCAGTCACTTTAACGAAACCAACCATATCCTTGATCACCAAGCTCATCAAAATTTTGTCTACTCTCATCTTCCTACTGCTCCCGTGTGCAATGTACTGGTGATGTTTCTGGAGAAACAAAAGCTTGGCAAGAACCCCACCATTCCTGTCGTCCCCCTCTACCGAGCCACCAATCAGCAATACGATTGCAATGCCTGAAGTGTACTGTACTGGCTCGACATGTGGGGGGTTTTATCGCCCTCGAGTCTCTGTAATTCCTCTCAATGTGGCGCATCTTACAATAATTACACGCTGAACCAGCAATCCCCCTCAAACAACGGTTACTTAATTGAGGTTTTTAAAGATGGAAACGTAAGCTGCATTGCAGTATGTCTATGAATGACAGTGCAAATTGTAGATTTACATTTATCAAATTTAGCGAGTCCATGTAATTTTTTTTCGCACTTAATGTTCGGTCAAAATGGCATTGACGAATCAAAATAACTCCGTCGAATATTGATTGAAGAACTTAACACTTGACAAAATTGGAGCGTCAACAAAGGAAGCTAATACATAACATGTCGGGCGGGTAAGGAAAAGGTGGACTAAAGTAAATCGGGCCGACCAATGGTCCCCCAGGCATGACATGTGCAATGGGCCCAATGATGTTGTCCCAGAAACCCAAATGGGAGACAAAAAGAAATTTCTGAGAGCTACTTTGTCCTCATTTTGAGGAGAACGGTCAAAAGTGTCAAGTGACAAAATTGTATGCTAATGCACTTGGTCTTCACGGTGTGCAATCCATTGTCCCCACGGAGCCTTTGCTGGCATAACGTGAAGAAAGAACTTGTTGATCCCCATCATGGTATGGCCAAACTAAAGCCTGAACAACCCGATAGCTTAGTGCATCCATGTGGTTCGTGAGGGGTATATTTGGGAAAATGTGTCCTCCCAGATACGCAGAAGCTTGTGGAGGAAATTCCTGACGAATTGAACATGAATTGATGTGCTTGACGCGGCAGCACATTTACTGATCAACTCTCACAGTTGGTAGGCCCTCGTCAACAAACTTGCAATACAAAACTGTTCTTCTCATTACTAGTTTTCTCTTCAAAATTGGCCTGACGGCATTAAGGGTGCGTGTATGCCTAGGAAGTCTCTGAAATCTTACAAATAAAAAGTTTCCATAGCCACATCATTTAACACACAGGCTTTACAACATCCCCCACTGACCAAATTATTAGACAGCAGACACCTTCAAGCAAACACGTCTTATTTAATGGAGTTGAGTTGGCAACTATTTGGCCTTATGATTTACTCCTTCAAGGCTATCCGATCCAGATCTACTACTGTCCACATGTTGAAATAAAATATCGACAAAAATATTATTATGCAAATTCAAAAAAAAAAAAAAACATACTAAAAAATAACATAACATGTAATACAATTATAATTGTTGATTTAATATTTATAAATACTTAATTACTATTAATAATAAAAATTATAGATATATAATAAGTGATAAAATGTATCTGATTCATATTAAAAAAAAAAAAAAAAAACTTTCTGTGTATATAATTATCAAAGATGCAAATCACCCACCAAAACTTTAAGTAAACATGACCTATCCCTCTATAATTCACGGTCTACATCCAGCCATGCCATAGAGGTAATTCTAAACCTCAACGCAATTCTTCTAAAGCCAAGCTCCCATGGAAAACCATCGCAAGAAAACAAGCGCCGGAGACATTTTCTCCTTTTCCAGCTCACCAAGTCACGAACAGGAATCTGAATTCGAGTTCGGCTGCTTTACGCCGGATTCCTCCTCAAATGATCCGTACAAGAACTCTCCGGCCGATCACATTTTTAACAATGGCCGTCTCTTGCCTCATTCATTTCCACTCCAGCCACAACAACAAACATCATCAACTACGGCACTTGTTTATAGCATTTCTCGTGCAAATAGCAGAACCGGCAGTGTTAGCAGCAAGGACTCGCTGGTGTCATCAAGAAGTAATAGCACTAATAGCAGTAGAAGCAGTGTTAGCAGTGCAAGAACAAGCTCAAGTGAGATCAATTCAGATGGGAGGCTATTGTATCATCATAGCAACAAAATTCCCGGCAAAGCACCTGTGGCAAGCAAAGCTGTTATGGCACAGCTATATGGCTCCGCTCAAAGATGGCAGCATATCATGCCCGTGCCAGCCGCCTCGAAACGTGAAGATTCACGGCGTAAAACCAGTGGGATTCCGGCGAAAGAAGGGTTGAGAAGCAAAAAGAAACAATGGGAGGAAGGGAAAAAGGAGAAGACTTCAGGGCTTCTAAGGAGAATTTTCAATTCACTTCTGTTGGCATGCAGAGAATGCCATGCTATGGAACCATCCACAAAGAATGATCATCAGCTTGGGGAGGATATGAAATCGTAAACTACAGATCGTATGGCCCTTTTTCTTTTCTCAACTCTTTTTTTTTTTTTTTACTGGTTTATTTTTTTTTCCTCCTTGATGGGTTGTCGACATTTTGCACCATGGCTTGATTGGGATTCTTAGTAATATAATTTCTGGTTGCCAATGGTCTATAGACTGCTCAAATTTTGCTACCAGAGAAATGTTAAGAGTGAACTGACATCACTGCGTCTCAACACACATTAATTAGCTCACAATTAGAATTGCATTTTAGTAAAGGAATAAATTCTAATGTTATCGTAGATTTAATTTCACTAGACACTTTGTCAAAAACTCAAATATAAGACCTTTGTCCTTACAACAAATGAGGTACTTGACCACTATAGGATAATTCTTCTAATGATTTCTCTATGCTTCGTTTTGACAATCTGCCCAGCACCTCAGCTGACCGAACATTTGTAGTAGAACATGTTGTTGGATATATTGTTTCCGACCCTGAAGATTCCTACAACATCTCGATCATATTTCCTACAACTCGTCTAAGATTGATACTTATGTTGAGGGGACACTATATTCACCTTTCCTTGAGATGGGAAGATCCTCAAGGCTTCCACTGTGAAGGTTCTTAAGTCTAAAATCAACTTTTCATACTATTGATTGGGCACATTCTACCACTGGTATATCTTTACCATGCCATATGCTCCGTACCCTCATGTCCAACAAGACTTCTACTTTTGTGTGGTGCGAACGCTTAGTTCTCTATACACAACATGAAAAAGCCACCTATTTAGAGGGTTTTAATTTGGCATTGACCTCGGATACCACAAGTCAGTTCCAACTAGAGTCTGGGCATACAAACAGAAGATTTACACGCGTTCAAGCCATTGACGACATCTTGCTGGGTTATTTATTTATTAATTTTTTTTATAAAATTCACATTTTCTAGAAAAAAAAAAAATGATGGGAGATACAATGGAATGTGTAATAAAATTGAAAAAAATGCACAATAAGATATTATTAAAATTTTTAACAATTTACTACACATTAAGTTATTTTTGACAAAAAACAACTTGATTTCTCAAAAGAATTTTTTTTAGCTCAGACGACGTTATCTATGACTTAATCACCTTTAAATCCTCTATCCGCGTACCTCTTTCCTTCCAACAACATTCATGTTGGTGTAGTAGGTATACCAAGTCCTATACACAGCATGAAGCGCCCACGCCACCTCTTTAGAGGGCTTTTAACCATAGACTGACTTTATATACCCCCAGTGGTCACATTATACAACAAATATATCTATATTACACGACCTCCTGTTTTCTACCACTCAAGTCCAACAAAATCTATTCTTGTGTGGTAGGAAGATTAAAGTTCTCCTTTCTACGATGTGAGAAGGCTTTCAATGTAGCTGCTTCGTTAAAGGCTTCTTAATCTTAGACTAATTTTGTACACTACCAAACTAAGCACATTATTCTACCAAGATATCTATAGAACACCACTTCATGTTTCGTACTACAAGTGTTCAACAAGGCACATGTTTGTGTGTGGTGGGAAAACAATAAGCCTCCTTTACATAACGCCTATTCAGGGGCTTATTGTCTCGAACCGGCCTTGTATCCTATCAAGTTACTTCACCATACTACCAAAATATCTAAATATACCTCCTCTTTGTTTACCACTCACGTCCTACAAGATCCATACTTGTATAGTAAGTCGTCCTTGAGCCATCAAAACCAAAGGTTTAGTCTTTAGCCATCAGCACCCGTCCCACCGTCTTTTGATACTGCCTTTGCGTTCTATTGTCTCTTTTTTATCAAGGAAAAGTAAAACACCCCACATCATCCATAATGGGTGTCTATCCGTCTTCACCCTGTTTCCATTTTTTTTTTTTTTTAATCTCGTCTCTGTTTCATAATTAGTTTCCTTCTCTTCAATCACCTATTATCAGTAATTGAAATGGTAAGAAGATGAGGCAGGGCGAAGAATATCATCTCAATCTCTATCTTTATTTCATAACTAACCTCCGTTTCTCTCTATTTTTAATAGAGATCGAGATACTCATTTATACTTCGTTTTTACTTTCCTAGTAAAAAAAAAAAAGTCTTAAAATAAATTCTCAAATTCTAAAATATCAAATCAAACTACTAATTCAAGTATATGAGAGAGAAAGTGAAAGATTGGAGCAGGTTCATTGATAAAATTATAATTAATATGTTAATTTATTTAATTGTCTATTCATAAAAAAATATTGTATAACTAATATATAAATAACAAAATTGTAATCTAATAATTTGGGACTAGTGTTGGAATCAGAACAAAAAGTATAATTTGACACCACCCTGTCTGAGGGCAGGTACAGAAACTATTGTCATCCTGATATCTCTCTTGTATTACTGACAAATATTCAATTCTAATACAAATTTTTTATTTGTGTTGTCTATGTGAGAAAATTTTTTATTTATTTTGATTGAATCATCTTATTAGGGATCCATTTAAATTTATGGCGCAGTACAACGTATGACCTACCCCTTGAATGTACTTACCATGTTAATGATCATTTGACCATGAACAACGAAAATCCTTCTAAATTTCAAAGACATAAATGACTGTTTGTTCAAAAGACTGTTGAACAATTTATCTTGCTTCAAGTCATTTTTTCAAAAAATATGCGAGAAGAGTACGTTTTATATTCGCTTTTTCGTATTGGATGTGTCCCAGGAAGGGACATATTGTTTTTATTGTTTTGTATTATTGTCTTCTTAGCTATAATATAAATTGTATTATTAGCTTAACTGGCGATCATGTTAGCCTGCACTAGTCACCAACTAAAGCTTTCAATGGCCGCCGAGTTTCTTACTTTATTGGTCATCAAGCTTCTTGTTCAATCGGTGTTCAAGTAACCACTAACTTAAATAGTCTCCAACTAAACCAAGACAGGCGTTTAATGTGTATGTAGACTAGGCATAGTTAAGTGTGCATAGTACACAAAGAAACAGAATGAGAAAGTAATGGAATATTTCAAACCAAAAACTATTCAAATTACCTCTGCAATTTCTTTTTATCTTTTTTAAAACACACTTCTCTAACAATTACAAATCCAAGTTCTTATTGGGTTTGCAATCCACAGATGCCAATCCCATAATTTATTACCTGCCCATAAACGTAAATGCGAGTTCAATTATTGGATTAGTGAACTAAATTGATCCTCAAGAAATTGAGGAGCCGTCAATGGTCACTCGAACCCCATTTAATTTGCCCCGTTTGTCAGCATATGTTGTGGCTCGTTATCTCTCACCCCTCTTGCATGTTCTGTCCTGCACCACCTATATATACATTCTTGCAGATTATGGATGAGAAGCAGTCACCCTCTTCCAGAAATCAAATCGGCATATTGCCAGGAAGGTATAACCTACAATGGCAAGCCATGAAACACCGGTTTTGTTACTCAAGATGACGTTCTCTATCCACATTTGACTGCCACAGAAACATTGGTCTTCGCGGCCCTACTTAAATTACTCTATACTTTCAATACCCTTGCCTGCTGTTCTTGGATGAGCCAACTTCTGGGCCTCGATTGATTCAACAACAGAACTATTTGATGACTATACATCAGCTTTTGAGTAGGCTGTTTTACGTGTTCCATAACCTGCTACTTTTATCAGAAGGTAATGAAATATATTTTGGAGAGGGGTCTAGAACTGTGGATTACTTCTCAAGCATTGGATATGCACCATTACTTGCCAAAAGGAAATCTGAAGGATTCATGGCAACTAATGGCGCATATCCAATGCTTGAGAAGTAATCCACAGCTCTAGAATCCTCTCCAAAACATAATGGATTGCCTTCTGACAAGAGCAGCACCTTATTGAACGTATTAAACAGCCAACTTGAAGGCTGTTGTATGGTCGCCACAATTGTTCTATCCACCTTAGCTAATTCTCACAACGTGGATACAAGCCTCTGAGCTGTTGTTTGTGAGGTCATGACGCAAGTAGGTTATTTCTAAAGATCCCATGAAAAGAGGAAAAAAAAAAAAAGTTATTTTTTTTTTTAACTCTTGTCCATAAAGCAAGGTTGTTTCTTGGTGAAGAAAAACAAGGTTATTTCTGAAAAGGTGTTGATATGTTTGAAAGTTTTGGGCCTTTTGACACGTGTATTGATTTTATAACGAGCACGAGACTATAGTCTGGGCATGCCGGCTTATCAATTTCCCAGCCCAGCCCATTTCCAGTGTTTATCATCTTACAACCCGTATCTTTTTTGATGGTTATCTCAAACCCAGAACTCAATTCTGATGCCATAATTGAGAGGTCGATGTTGCATTATTTAAATTTTTTAGAAAACACTCTCCTGATTAAGAATTTATATTTTTATTTAGAGATGCTAAGTTTAAATTTTGAAAAAAGAAGCGTAAAACTTATGGGAAGAAAACACTATTCTATTGTGTAATTAATGGTCCATCAAAAAAAAGAAAAAAAAACCTTATTTAACCATTTCCTATTTTCTATGTGAGAAATAGCTTAATTTCTTAATTTAGTTAGGGGCAATCCAATTGTCTGCCCTGTGTCTAACGAATGTTAATAACGCAAGTATGCGGAAACTATGCGCGGGATTATGACAAATTAAGCATCAATGGTCACAGGGTGCCTTTATGTCCAGTGCATCCGAGAATCCATCATTCAATTTGTAGATTGGAGAGAACTTATTCAGATGCTAATCAATCCACACTTCCCTGCTGTACCAATTAAGTTCAATTATGAGCCTAAATATCGTAAAGAATATTAGTTGGTTTGGCACAGACACATCAACCAAAAAATATATATATTTTTGGCAGGTTCATTTATGAAATAGAACTTCCACTTCATGATAATTTAGCGTCATTTAAAGCTTGAAAACAAGCCATTTGTTGAGGTTGAAGAGGAATGACGTACGACTGCAAATTGAGTTGCCAGTGCTCTTTGGCAAGTTCTTATGTGTATGGATGCATGTGAACATTTGAGTCAACAGAGTCATGCCAGCCTCGATCAAGCTGTACTGAGGTACATGCACATGTTCGTGTCAAGTGTTTGTTACCAAAAAACCAAAACTTGTTCCACACTATTGATCGCGGTGCACCCCCTCGATCGCCCACTTCTTATTGGTCAAGATGATTATAATAGGCGTGCGCACATAAAGGGTCTATGAAAAAATCGCTCTTGACATACATTTCTAGGCCTAAAGAAAAGCATCATCTCAGCAAAAGTGGACTTGCGGATACATTTCATCATATCAATTTCAATTCCGAAATTGAGCAGCAATACCATGGAAATTTCTTAAAGTTGTTTTGTACGCTTTCCTGGGAAAGGAATGCCGTTAAAGCAGGGGCTTTTAATTTCTTTGGTTTTAGGATAATGATTCCATTTGATGACAGCGAGATGGTCCCGTTTAATCAGCAAATGGAATAGAAAAAGCCATTTGTGTGAGGTAGCTAGCCTCTTGTTGTCAACTAAGAGTGACCCATCTTGGGGTTACTGGAATACACTTAGCGATGCCTTTTCATCCAATTGTAAAAAAAGAAAGCGACACCCACTCCTCCAATAATATCTTCTTTAATCTTTTTGGAGACCATCTCAAACAAAATTTACTTCTAATTGACAAAATGAAAATGTCGAGGGTTGTGCTGTGCATGTTGCTTTGTATGTGTAGAAAGGGGAAAGGTAAATCAGTTTTCAGTTTTTATCCTTTTTGTAAGTGCATTGAAGTGCCAGAAATCATGAACTTTCATTGAGACTCTCAAAAACTTCCCATACCCAAAAGCTGACCAAATCCCTATATAATTAGTGTATTTCACGAAGAAGTGTATCCAAGCAAAGCTAGCCCATATCAATTGGTTCCTCTCCTTGCACTCTCCTTTCACTCTCTAAAATATTGACACGAAATCCTTAATCCATAAGTCATGACCCTTTTTGTTTTTTTCCCTTCAATATTCATGTACTTGAAGAAAGCAAAAAGAAACACAAAAGAAGAGGTTAGTAAACTTCATTTTCTCTCGCAATGTATTGATTTTGTCGCCTTGGCCTCATATCTATGGATCGTTGATCGATCATGGGATATTCATGATATACCAATTTGTTCTGTCTTTTGGTTTGGCTTTTGTGCTATGGTGTCAAGATGCATTTATTAGCATATTTTTCTTTTTTCGATTTTCAGCATAAAATAAAGTGGGGTAACCTAGCACCTAAAAGAAGAGGGGATCTCAGACATGGTCTTGTTTAATTCATGAAAGGGCACAAAAAAAAATCTCTAGTTGAAATCATAATATTGCATTATACAAATAATAAATAATTTTTAGAAATTATCCTTTGATACGGTTAATGATAATTTTTTAAAAATATATATTGTCGTGACATGACATGTTTTTTTTTTCTTTTTTTTTTTATTTCTCGGGACCACACGACATGTACGGTATTGCGTCATTTTTAAGTTTTACTGCCGGTGATAAATACCACAGTTTTTTTTTTTTTAAACCTTAATGATTAATAGGAAAGTGCATTTCTTAGTGAGTTGTGGAATTGCATGTCACTTAACCTTCTTGCATGAAACCGTAGCCACATATATATTTTAATTTTTTAATATTATAAGTCCACATTTAGTAGTAGTTTATCTGATGATGGAGAATCATACAAACAACCAGATGCAAATATTAACGAGGAACCCATTTCAATTTGTTATATTAACAATATAAGATCAAATTCAAAGTACCAAGATATAGTACAAGGTAGGATATGAGAAGACTCAAAGAGTCCAGATTCCACTTTTTGTTTCTTCACCTTTCCTACTGAAAAAATCCGGGACATTACAAAAAGAGAGGTATGAAAATTGCCACTGTGAAGATTGTTTCTATAGAAATCTAAGTGTGAAAAGGAGTAAAATAACCAGAAAGAAGAACTAAGATGTAAGATCTTTTAACTCCAAAGGATCACACAAGGGGAAAGTAAAAGCTGCTACATACTGCAAAAGGAAAGCTAGAATATGCCATCTTTAAATTTCAAGGATATTAATGGATTTGATAAAAATAGATGACTAGCATGGATTTTGGGTGAATTGAATTAAGAGCATAGTGGACATTTTCCTGTACAACATGGACAAAACTTAAGAACCAATATTAATATTTCTTAAAAATAAGAGCAAGGCTTACAGATTTCTACAACACTGGCTTATATATACATTGTTTTCTATATCCTAAAACAATATATATCATTCATCAAGTTTATTTTTATACAATAAGAATGAAACTTCATCTGCCCCATTTATTATTGTTATTATTATTATTATTATTATTATTCTCTGTTGTTTGGACTATACATGTCATTCTATAAGAGAAAACATGCATCAATGGTCTCACCTGAAATTGGCAGCTAAATTTTAAACTTAATGTGAGATGCTCGGGGCCACCAATTCACTCTCTAATCTGCTACTATAACCTCCAAAATCTCAAGAAGATCAGAAGCTCATGGCTAAATCGAGATGGACCGCATCAAGTATATAACATTAGATTTGGCTGCTTCACTGCAATCTCTATTTACCCTGAAAATTGTTGATTCAGGCCTTATAGCTTAATATGCTGATATATGCACCACTTATCAACAGCGCACCACTTGGAGATTAATCAAGAATACCAATTCATGTCTGGAAGCTGGAATGGTGGCCTAAAGATACCGTCTCCCAAAGACCCCAGCATTGGCTGTTGGTGCAATTGAGGTGTCTGTGGTAGCTGCTGGCTAAGCAGAGTGACTATGGAACCATTCCCATCAGTCCTTACAACAGTACTTCCATCACCATTCTCCCCTTGAAATCTCTTGCTTGAGGGAGGCCCTTCGGCATCCTCTTCCTCCCAATAAAGAGAAGGCAGTGTCCTTTTGAGAGGAAGCACAGATATCTGTGGCTTGGAGGTGGTTGTTGAAGGGCCCAGCTGATGCAAAGTGTTGGTGCTGTTGATAGTATTATCTCCGGCGTTCATTATTCCTCCAAACAAATTCTGTTCATTTTCAAGCAATGCCCCAAAGCTTGTGCCTTTTGCGAGCTGCGGCTTAACATTCTGGTGACTGCCAACAGAGAAGGAAGGAGGTATTGATCCAAGCATATCATCCATGGAATCATCTCTCTCACGATCCATTAGCCTATGCGTGTTGTTTTTCTTGTATATTCGACATAACACCCAATCATCAAGCTAGTGAAGGAAAGAAAGATTAAAAAAAATACAAATGAAGATTAACAAAAAGGGTGTCAAAGACATAAATCAAAAGAAAACACATATCGATGAAAAGATATGAAAGATTGAAAGGCCACCGAAGTGATTATTACTCTTGAAGAGTTTTTACTGCCTATGTCGCACCCTGGAGGCTTGTTTTTAACTTTGTTATCAGCTAATCTGTACTCATGCATGATCCAATTGGTCTTGACTCCTTTTGGGGGCTTCCCTCCATAAAACACAAGAGCCTTCTTAACTCCAACCTTCTGAGTGCCGCCGGAGGTTAGCACCGGCTTATCGGTTCCGGTAGCCTTCCAATAACCTGAGGTTGCTGCCCTGTTCGGCCTGGTCCCGTTCGGGTACTTCCGGTCCCGGGGGCTGAAAAAGTACCATTCTTGCTGGCCAAAATTGGCCTTTTCTGAAAATTTTACAAACCCTTTATTCATTTGTGCAAGAATAACTGGACAAGCACAACAACAACGGCCAGACCTATTATGTATATACATATATGTATATATATACACACCTACCTGGTAGCTCCCATGGATCAAACTTGTACAGATCAACTTCTGCGATGATTGCTACGGGAAGTGGGGCAGAGGAGGCCTTTTTCTTAAGGTAATGAACGACTAGCTCTTCGTCGGTGGGGTGGAACCGGAATCCTGGAGGCAAGTTCGGTTGCTGCTGAGTGCCAGCCGGCAAGTCGGTGCTTTCCATTGGTGTAAGTGCAATCAGTACCTAATAGTTAAAAAAGTGTTGAGAGAGAGAACTCTGGAGGCCTGGGAATCAGACGGATTCCAGACAAGAACACGTTACAAAATGCTAGATAGAGTTGCCATGGCCATTCTTTTAAATGGATCTACGGTGTGCGAGGGCAATGATTAAATACCCTGTATAACATTTAATCCATTTTAATTACCAATCATGGTTGGACACGTAATTGGTGGGGGGGGGGTGGTTTTAAGAGGGGCTGATGAATAATAATGCTAGTTGTTGTTTTACTTAACTAGCCAGGTTTTGGATGTTTTCACTCAAAAGCTAGAGAGAGAGAGATGCAGAGGGTATACATTGATATGATGGATGTGTAAGAAAGAGGAGGGGGCCTCGTTATGGGGGTTATGGGTAGCTGTGACAATGACGCAAACTGGGGAATAGGGCGGCTGATAGGTTGACACATGGAACATGAAGATGGACGAGAGTGGAACGCGTGGACAAGGCTGGGGAAGTGGTGACCACAGCTCAACAAGGCAACAAAAAGAGAAAAAACAGGAGGGTAAGTGTGGGGGATGACAACAAGCTTTGCGCTTCAGATGTCATGCTTTTGTTATTGCAAATCCCACCAATCTAAGGGACACACACACCCGCAATAAGGCCCCCCCCTCGTTGTTTTTTGGTAGCCTGCAACACTGTAGCGACGATCAAGAACCACTAAATATGCTTGTGTTTCGAGCTCAAATATATATATATATATATATATATATATATATATATATATATATATATTTTTTTTTTTTTAAAAAAGAAGAGAACTCTCGCTGTCATTAGACTAAATAATAATTTAAATAAATTTTGGTATGTATATAAAAGCATCGGGTGGAGGATCAGAGAGGCAATCTGCTCCTGGTTATATACACATTCTGCGCGAGCTCAATGGTTTAACTTGCCTTTATTAAGATTCACTGTCTGTAATTTTTTCACTTTTCTAAATTTATTTAAAGATTTAAATTATTAAGTAAAATCGAGACGTAAATTATTTAATATATTTTAATATCTATCTTTGAATAAAAATTTAATTTATCCAAATTAAACGTACGGGCAAATTAAATTTATATAATTTAAACTCATAATTCTTTAATTATAAAAATTTTGACATTATAAATTATATATTATGTTAAAAAAAAAAGATAAAATCAAGACGAAAGCTAAAGAAGTCGTAGAAACCAATTGAAATTTTGAATCTTAAAAATTGTATCTTGATCATGCTTCCCCGCTCTATTGAAACAAATTACATTGAAGTTCTTAATTATCATTTGGTCCCGTTAGCCGTAATATATGTAGAGATGTATATGCTGCCACGAACTAAATTTCCATCAAGAAGCTTGGTTGTATAAAATTATTGAAGGAAACGATAAATTAATGGTCTTTATGAATGACCTTTATGGTAGAAATCAAAGAACAAAGAAAGTGGAGTAATTTCAATGAGGTTGAGTATTGGCTGGGATCATCCATGTGCACGATCATAATTTCCAGGGAGAATGGTATCTTTCTTGTGATGTGCTTCGAGTCTTAACAATTTTATGAAACTTGAAAAAGCAAAGAAAGCAAAGGGATAGACCGCAGGTTGATGGGCTCCACGACCCTTTGACCTACACAAATACAAAATAACACCAATAATGTGGACACGAAGGAGAGAATTGCACCTTTTCACCAATGGCCTCACAGCCGTTGGGGGTGACCCAGAAATTTTCCCAATACATATTTTCACAGGGGCAACTAATTGGGGACCAGTGCTGGCTAAATGATCGACCAATGGGACCCATATTTGATTTCATTCGTTTCAAGTCCATTTCTTATCATCAAGCGAAAAACCCCACATCACAGGTCACATCGATCTCACATCTGAAATGTCCTACCCCACATCTTCCTACCCCCTGCTCTTGTGTATTCATGGGGAACGGTGACAGAGAGTGTGCACGTTTTGCTAGTCATTCTACCAGTGCGCATCTTGCTTTGCTCCCCAACCCTCTCCGCTTCCCCCTCTGGCCTCCAGTTCATCTTAATTAATCAATCACACCAAACCTGGCTAGACACTTAAATGTTCAAGATCTATGGCGAGACGGGCCCTTAATTATTTTCCTTTCATTCTAGCAACAAGATAATCCGTCCGGCTGGTCGTAATTAAGGCCATAACTTTGCCCTTTGGATGCAATTAGTTGGAAGTAGGATCCCCGCAGATGGCCTTTTTGACACATTTGGGCCATGCCATATTTTAAAGGGCTAATAAACCAAAAGTTCTCATTTCTTCACGAACCACATTCAAGTGATCTCTTGTTTTACATTTTAACCGAGGATGAGATTAGAAGAGGGCAAAAAAAAAAAAAAAAAAAA
>CM034053.1:1435436-1451838 GCA_019804595.1 Bruguiera parviflora
CATCTCTCGTTCCATATCCAGCCTGATGCTGATCCCTCTCTCTCTCTCTTTGATGATATGATATCGATGAGAGAACAGGTCTTCTGTTTCGTTTTCTCTGGCCCTCTGGGTCTTATAAGCAAAGGCTGTTTCTTTCTAGAGACAGATGAAAGGGTAACTTAGTACCAAAATATGATAATTGATGGCTAATAATAACAAAATTGAGTTAAATAAATCTAAGAGAGAGTTTAGTAATTCAGGGAAACGTTTTGGGAGATAGGAAGAGGATTTAGGTGTGTTGAAAAATAAAGGGAACAAAAAAGTTTTGTAAATAAAGTGTATTAAATGACTATTAAAGATATCTATAATTAGAGAAAAGTGACTTATTTATAGTGACTATATTTTTTTAATATGTGGCTATAATTTGAACATTTAAGATATTTACAAAAAATATTCTAGAGTCTAATAATTATAAGTTGTCAGAAAAGTTTTTGTGAGTACCTAACTAGCCTTTGCTAGAAGTTTCTGTACTCTGACCACTTTTAAACACTTCTATACTCTTCTAGCACTTTCTAGTGCTTTCTCTGACAACAAAAGGGGGTTAGATATTGTTGGCAGCCCATGAAGACTTTTCTTGGCCCAAGATTCTACCTTCTTGCTTGCCAAATGGGCTGGACACAAACTTCCCACGTGACATCCTCCCTCACTCAATCCTGTGACGTCCTCGTCGCATTTTCATGCTGAAGTTGTTGAATGTGATCGGTAACCTACCAAAACTAATCTTGTTGTTCCTAACTAGTTGGGCAGATCCTGTAATTTCACCAAGTATTCAATTTAATTAGGGACTTCCTTTCTTCAAATTACTCTATTAGTAAGGACGTGTTGCCCCTCCTTGTTGGTGGCCACGGCTGTTGATACTTGCTTAGATTTGCTTTAGCTTGGATGCTCTTCATCTCTCTGAAAAGTCTTGAGAAAACTTACTTGGAAGACATTGTGAATCTTCAGTTTCGAAAAAAGTTAAACTTTATGTAGAGACCCGAACTGGTTGGGTAGCGACTTTGCCCTTAACACATCTCCCGTTGCATAATCCTCTGGGCATCGCTTGGTGTTAGTCAATTATTTTATCCTCTTCGGCAAATCATCTTGGCTAGTACCTTCCTTGATCTGTCTAAGAAAGTTGCGATTAAGCGTACTAGTAGTAAGGGTAGCTAATTTCGCCTTCTGGCTTAGCACATCAGTAAGTGCGTTGGCCTTACCCAACTTAAATTATAATGTGTAGTTGAACTCTGTTAAGAAGTCTTGCCAACGAACTTGCATGTGAGTGAGTTTCTTTTAGATCTAGAAGTAGTTCGTAGTAACGTTATCGGTCACGATCACGAACTTACTTATAAGAAGATAATGTCTCCAGGTGTGCAAGTAATGAATAATGATAGTCATTCTCTTGTCTTGGACGTTGTACTACTTCTCTATGTTGTTGATCTTGCAACTTTTATAGGTGATGGGATGCCCTTCTTACTTCAAGACTTCGTAGATGGCAAGGTCAGATGCTGTAGTGTGGACTTTGAAAGGCATTTCACAGTTCGGTGGTGCCACCATAGATTCCTTGGAAATTGTTCATTCAATTTCCCAGTGGAAGCTTGGTATTGTTTCGTCCAACGCCAAGTGTGGTTCTTCTTCTTTGGGAAGAAGACTGGGGTGTCGGAAGGAGCTTCTAAGGGTCTGTTAAAGCCTAAATCTATTCAATCTTGGAGCTGTTTCCTTAGTTCAGCGAGCTTCTAGGATGCCATGTGATAAAGGGCTATGGTATGAAGTTTGACACCATGTTCCAACCTGATGTGGTGATCTGCATTTCACTTTAGTGGAACTTTCTTCGACAGTTTGGAAGACTTGATATCCTTGAACCTAGTAAGGACTATCTGAGTAGGTTACGACAGTGTAGGAGTAGGTACTGTTATGTATTTCCTATCACTTTGCTTTTTTATGATAACTACGTAGCTTGGATTTGACTTAAGTCCTTGTTTTAATTACAAGGTAAAAATCATTGCTAGTTGTGACTTCTCCCTACGCTTTATGGGAACTACTTAGCTACTACAAGTATCGAGAACCATTAGAGAGCTAAAAATAGGAACGAGAAAAGCCAAGGTTTTACAGAAAAATACAAGACCTAACACTACCTTTAAGTCATCCATAGGAACGATGGTGAAGTCCAACTTACCAATCCATCCCTTAATTCGAGTGACAACTCCTTGTGCTACACCTTGAATTGGCTTTGCTTCTGAATTGACTGCCTTTATGGTGTCATTTCCTTTTGTTAGTTTGAGGCCTAGATGGTTGGCCTCATGCACGTCTATAAAGTTGTGCATTACCCTTGTATCTTGCATCACACTCGCTGCTTTCCCCTCAATGGTAACATAAGCATATAGTAGTCCCTTTTCCTTTAGGATTGCCGGAGAGAAATGATTAGAGAAATTACCCAACTGTTAGATAAATCTCATGTCTACTTAGAGCTTTTCGTTAGCTTTCTTTGGATGGAGTACTGTTATCATAACATTTATTGTCTTGTGGTTGGGGCATTTTTGCACCCAGTATGATCCATCACAGATGAAATAGGGCCTTAGGGGACTACCTATATTACCCTTGCCAATAGATTGCTTCTTATACTTGGGACAACCATTAAAGGATCTCTACTATCCTCCTTTATTATGGCCAAACTCCTACTTCTTTAGCTCGGGTTTCTCTCCCCCACTTTTGCCAAAAATGACCTTCTTACTTTTGGAGTGGGTAGAGTAGTCGTTGAAAGTTTTGGCAGTGGCAATGGCAACATTTAAAGTCTACATATCACACCTATCCAGATCAACTCTGGTCCAATACTTCAAGCCGTCTTTAAAGTAGAAGAGAAGTTTTCTATCGGATATTTCGATTTCAAGTATGAGGGTGGTAAACTTCTTGATATAATCGGAGATACTACTTGTTTAACTTAAGTATCGTAACTTCCTTCTAACTTCGCTATCTGCATTATGAGGCACGAAGTACCTCAGTACCTCAGTCTTGAATTGCTCCCATGTGTTGATGAAGTACAAGCCTTTCTCTCTCTCTAAATGCTTTCGTTTCCGTAAGAGTTGGGTAGCATCCCGTAGGAAGCTTGGGATATTACCAACCTTGGCCAAGTCATCGACAACCACTATGGTCTCGAATTACTGATTAAGACCAAAGAAAATTTTTTTTACTACAATGGCATTGTGTGTGCCATTGTACATGACAAGTTTCATAACCTTCAAACCATGCAATGCAATGGTGCTAGCAGTCATGACTATTTTGGTAATATGCAAGTTGTTTCAGTCCAAAAACTCCATCTTCCTGTAGAAGTCGTGAATCTCTCTTTCAACGAACTTGCGCAGGTTAGACAGATTTTTATTCAGGGAGAGTATTTCTCCTCTAAATGAGTGGCAAACTCCTTTATCATGACTTTGGTAGTTTGTGTGATCTCTGCATTCTCGTGGATCAAGTTATTGACTGGATCACTGAGGTCACCTACTATAGAGCTGAGATTAGTAATGCATATTTCCAAACTGGCAACTCGAGCATCCATGGTCTTCTTTGCCGAAGTCTTGGACTTGCTCCGCTTAACTAGAGTACGTTGCTCCTCACACCCATGAGGTCGTTGCCCTACTTGTTGCTTCTCCACAGTGGTGGCAGCAAATCCTTCTTTACCTGTCATGTTCGTTGCTTCTACAGATAACAAATAACAGGTTGTACCTAAGGTTTGAACCATTACTTTGATACTATTTGTCACGAAATTAGGCTGTATGTATGCTAACTCACGCAATGCTTAGTCGATTTTGCGAGGGAAGATGAGCTAAATGAGCCTAAGAGAGAGTTGAGTAATTCAGCGAAAACGTTTTGGGAGGCAAGTATGAGGATTTGGGAGTACTGAAAAGTAGAGAGCACAAGAGAGTTTTGCCAGTGAGGTGCATTGAATGGTTACCAAAAGTATCTACAGTTGGGAAAGAGTAACTTACTTATAGTGATTGCACTTCTTTAATGTGTAACTACAATTTGAACATTTAAAATATTTACAGAGAATATTCTATAGTCTAATAATTACAAATTGTCATAAAAGTTTTAGTAAGTGTCCAATTGGCTTTTATTGAAAATTTCTAAACTTTGGCCACTTCTAGACACTCCTGTACTCTTTTAATACCTTCTAGTGCATTTTCTGGCAGCAAAAGAAGGCTAGACATTACTAGTCGCTTGCAAAGACTTTTCCTAACCCAAAATTCTACTTTCTCACTTGTTGAATGGATTGAATACAAACTTTACACATAATACATAATTGCTAATGAAAGTGAAGTTTTTAACTACGGGTGCAAGGATACTAATTATGTGGTTAAATTTTTTTTTAAATTAAATAGATAATATATAAATAAAAATATATAAATTTAATATTTTATTATTTTAAATAAAAATATAATATTAAATTTATAAATTTATTATTTATTTAAATTTTATTTAAATATATTTTTTAATTTTTAATTTTTATATTTTTATGATAATTTATAAGTTTTTTTTAATTTTTAATATAAATTTTTTTAATTATATAATTAATTAATTTATTTATATTTAAAATTTTAATAATTTTTTTCAAAATTTTTTATATTAAATTTATTTTAATTAAATATTAATTTATTTCTCCCTAAATAACGAGAATTTATTATTAGTTTACTAAATTTTTACTTTTACTTGTAGGTCAAATTTTTTTTTTTTTACCTCTGATCCACGGTGACAGACTAACAGGGACCACATGCAATGACGATTGAAAACGTCTTTGTTCCTCACTTGGCTTGTCACGTCTAGTCACCTTTCAGGGCCATGCTTGGCCAGAAAAGTTGCCGACGTGATTGGCTTCTCTGTTGACTCATGGCATGAATAAAACAAATTTCTTTAAAGTCTAGAGAGGCAGGTAGAGAAATTGAGTTGAATGCTGACTATAAAATCAAAGGGATTGTCATGGGCTTTCAAATCCGTTGGATAGCAATATTTGTGAGTCACAATCAAATTTGTAATCGGTATTTAAGACCCTACTCGTCACATTTTGCAATTCTTAGATCCATGTTCACCTTTTTGTTTTGAAGTTTTTTCTAATTGTTACGTCTGTCCGTCAAAATCAACCTACTAGGACACTTTTTTCTTTAAGTCTGCTTACGTAACAGTCACATAGATTTCTATATGGAAAAATTTCGGACGATGTGAATGTCATGTAGTTAAATTTTGATGCCATAACATTGTCTTTAAAAAATTAAAATTCGTAAATTTCTCTCTCTCCATACATAAGTATGTGGGTTGAAAGTGTGAACAATTGTTGTGTCAAAAATTCATTCAAAAGATGATATTATGGGTGACCTCAAGAGGCCACTACAAGAAATCATGTTTTTAAGTGGGAAAATTTGTGCCATTAAAAACTGTTTTACCAGAAAAATTGCCACTAAAGCTCCGTCGCTAAAGGTTTTCAGTGGCCATGGCAAAAATTTTCCCCACTAAAATTTGACTTTAGTGGCAAGATTTTCCCCAAGATGCGGCACTAAAACAATTACTCAAAATATTCGTGCTTTCCTTTTGTGGCAAAAGTAATTTCCTTTCTTTTCTTTTTTCAAAAAAAAAAAAGGGGGGGGGCCGGGCGGGCTTAGTTCTTGCCTCTGCCACTATGTATCACTTTTTTCAATCTTCCGAGTTTTCTTTACACGATCTTACGCACAGTATACAAAAAACATACATAAGCCCTAGTGGAATAAAGTAAAAGCAAAAAGATGACGCTTAAAACGTACACTAATTTTTGGCGCATTAATTGAACTTAATTCTTCTTTGTTATTTATACAATAAAAATAATTTTGTTATTTTCATAAATATTATACTTCGTTTCTCATATTAAAATCCAAAGACTTAAAAAAAAAAAAAACTTAAAAAAATTATGCTCTTACTTGACTAAGTCACAAAAGTATTCAACCCACATATTATTGTTAGTTGGGTAGCCCCGCAACAACTGACCAAAAGCTTTACGACACGTACAAGGTTATCGTCCGTACAAAACCAACCATAATCTTGCTACCACACCTTGAAGCAATAATGCAAATGCAAGGGAAAAAGTTGCAGCTTTATCTGTTCTTGTGCTTCCTGGTCCTCTCACTAATGAATGTTCCTTTATTTGCTCAAAGTCTGAAGGAAGATGGAGAGGATGTCAAGAGGTCTCAATTCCCAGATGGTTTCCTCTTTGGAACAAGCACTTCGTCATATCAGGCACTCATGCTTTCACTTGATTCTCTTTTTCTTATTATATGGTTTGTTAAATTCTTTGCTCTGATATACTGGAGACCATGTATATTTGCTACAGATTGAAGGTGCATATCTCGAAGATGGTAAAGGGCTCAACATCTGGGATGTGTTTAGCCATATTCCTGGTAAGTAAGCTTCAATTCTGCTTTTGGTTTATTGATGATACTCTCTCTTTATTTATGGTTTATTTATACTCTTTATTTATTTATTTATTTTATCTTGTTCACTTATACTTGGCATATCTAAGTTAAAATAGGAAACCAATTAGGTAATTGGACACAAAATCAAAGCTCCTAACAGGAGGTTGGGATTCGAGCGAATCTCCCTCAAATTTCCACAAAATGTGAACTTTAATTCTGATGTGAAAATATAAAAAAATAAAACAAAAAAAAAAAAAGGCCAAGTAGTTGTGGTTTATATGTGCTAATGCCAGTTGTACAATTTGCACTGTAATTACAATTCAGTGTGAACAACTTTTCAGGCAAGATAAAGAACAATGACACTGGAGACATTGCAGACAATCATTACCACATGTTCTTGGTAATTACGATCTCATCTAATTTTCTTCTTCTGCTTCATTTCAACCATCGGTCATGAAATTTTGATATTATGTCCATTCAGGAGGATATTGAGTTGATGCATTCTCAGGGAGTGAAAGCATATAGGTTCTCAATTTCTTGGACCAGAATTCTGCCAAGTATGTTCATGTTTTTCTTACGTTGTGAAAACTAGATACTGGGCCAGCAGTCTGCTATTGTGGTAGTAGCTATATGCTAATGATTTAGAATATCATTTTGTCAATTAATGATATACTTGAGGTGGAGCAGGAGGAAGGTTTGGGGAAATAAATGAAAGAGGAATCATGTTCTATGATAAACTCATAGACAATCTCTTATTCAAAGGTACAGTTAATGTTTTTGTGTTGTGCTTTTGTTTCAGGATTATTTATACGTAACACAATGCAAATAACTTTTTTTTTTCTTTTTTGGGAAAATTCCCAATGCAGGGATAGAACCATTTGTGACCCTACATCATTATGACGTCCCACAAGAGCTAGAGGAAAAATATGGGGCATGGCTTAGTCCACTGATGCAGTAACTACTGCTCTAATACTCCTACTAATTTAGTACTTTGAGCTGAACATTAGGGTAATTGGCACAACACTTATTGGTGAGCTCCACAAGACGACGTAGGACCGACCAACTGTTCACCAAAGATGACTTATAATTGAGTCCCGCTGTAGGGACAAAGGAAAATTAGACTGAAAGGAATCGGAATGTAGCGACACGTGAATCTTACTTTTTTTAAAAAAATATTATTTTTCCTTGAAATTTTAAAATACTTAAAAAAAACCTAATATATAATATGAATATTAGAGTACATAATGAATATAAAATAAACTGTCAAGAATATAAAATTAAATAAATTTACTGTATATTTTACCCTTCTTATTATATATTTAAGAATATTTTGACAAAAACTCTGAAATTTCAAGAACTTAAAAAGTTGTTTAAAGCATAAGTCTTACGTTTCACAACAATTTCGGCTTCTCTCCATCCTACTTTCTTCTGTTCGCCTATCTTTATTGTTTATAATTATGGTTTGATTTGACCTATCTTTATCTTTATTGTTTATAATTATAGTTTGATTTGACCTATCTTTATTGTTTATAATCATAGTTTGATTTGAGAACGTTGAAAATTATGATTTGTGGTCTAGGTTTGGTTTCTTGGATATTTTACCCCAAAGCCAAACCAAACCCTAAACAGTATTTTAATTGTTATATATTTTGGAATATGTTTTTATTAAATTAATATAGTAACCTTTAGTAAATATAAATCTTAGGATCCCTATTTTATACACATTTACTTTTAAATTATGTAAGAATAATTTACTTATACAAATAATGATATTTTTGCTTATATTTTAAAATATAGTATAGTTGCTAAAACAACGAACTAAATCAAACAAAACTGTGATTTCACAGCTTGGTTTTGTTTGATTTTGAGCTAAAATAGTTTTGTTTTGGTTTGAGAAATATTCAAACATCGATGAAGTTGTATGGTTTGAAATTTCCTCCAAACCTTCAAAAACCAAACCGCCCACACTTCTAGCGGAACTTGAATATGTGAATTTTAGCCTACAACAATCAGACCCAATTTGAATTCCAAACTAATTTGAGATTTGAGTACATGAATGCTTTTTATGTTTGTTTTCTTTTTTTCAGGGAAGATTTTTTGTATCTGGCTGAAATTTGTTTCAAGAATTTTGGGCATAAAGTTAAGT
Organism: Bruguiera parviflora; assembly: GCA_019804595.1. NCBI lineage: Eukaryota > Viridiplantae > Streptophyta > Magnoliopsida > Malpighiales > Rhizophoraceae > Bruguiera > Bruguiera parviflora. The sequence continues at coordinate 1,444,029 of CM034053.1, forward strand.
ACTGGACAACTTTGAATGAGCCAAAAATGTTCGCCGATATGGCATATATGAGGGGAAAATACCCGCCGGCGCATTGCTCGCCGCCTTTTGGCAACTGTTCCGTTGGTAATTCCGACCTTGAGCCTCTGATTGCCTTGCACAATATGATATTGGGACATGCCAAAGCCGTAAAGCTGTACCGAGAACACTTTCAGGTAACAAAACATGCCTTTGGTCAGCTCAAAGTATTCGCTACCACTTACTACTAGTGAACGTACATTAGCGGTGCTTCAAGTTGGATTTTTCCTTTTTACTTTTTTTTTTCTCTTTCTTTCCTGAGAAATTAATGGTCTTTTATGCAGGAAAAATGGGGTGGTTCGGTAGGGATTGTTGCACACGCGACGATGTATGAACCCTTTGGCGACAACGAATATGATCGGCAAGCTGTGACCAGGCGGCTGGCCTTTGATGTACCCTGGTAAGTGACCAGAGACTGAGCTCATTAAAATTTATAAGATTCGTAAGTTATACAATAAACATTAACAAGCGGTTATGAACTAAAAAAATTTTATTTTGAAAGTTCAAACTCTGTCCATTGAAACTTTATCACGCTAAAAGCGAAAATTTTCTTGTATCCCATGAATTTATTGCCCCATCTTAGTGGATTAGTTGAGGTCTTAAGCTCTCGATGAGTATTTTCTTGAAGGCAACGGTTCATGCTTGAGCTCAGGTTGTTGTGCTTGAAAATTTGTCAAAATACAGATGAATGGACCAGATGCTAATGCTTTTTATTTAACACGCGCTATCATAAAACGACAGCACAAGTGACAATCAAAATGACCAACGATTTGCAATGGGAACAGGCATCTTGATGGAGCCCATGGCCACGGGTAATCTGGTGGTTATAGGATCCACGCGGGTCTCGTATACATTTTAATATATATATATATATATATATATATATATATATATAAAACAATAGGTCAATAATAATGTACACGAATAAATTTTTTAATAGTTGTTTACCTTTTTTATTATTTTTGTTGCATATTTCTTTTATTTTATTGTACATTTTATTTTTTTTAAACATAAATAAAAAATGTGTACGACCATCGCAAGTCCAAAGTCCTCCAAATCTACCCCGTCGAGGCCAAGGTCCGGTCCATCTACTTTTTTCAAATTGGAATAGCCAAAAACTCCTTTCAACAATTCAGTAAAATATGGTTTTTTGGGGATGGAAGCGATCGAAATGGCTAAACTCGGCCAACATTTTTGTGGAAGTTAAGCAGAAAAGAGACAGAAATATTAAATGTTGTTTTTGTCTGTAATAATTTATCTATAAAGCCCCATGTATTTTGTGTTCGGCGAAAATTAAGCAAATATCATTTGGCAGAAGAACTGAACATCAAACTATTCTTATAATAAAAAAATATAGAAAAAGCTTAAGTTAGCTAGAATTAGAGTATAATTAAATAGTTTTTCTATGGCTTAATCTCTTAATCTTACAAAGATTACTTAGTCTGAATAGATTTGCCATGTAGCTGCAGGTTATCGCGTGGGTGTGTGTGTTAACAAAGTTTATTACTGCGCTGCATTCAGGTTCTTAGATCCCATGGTACATGGAGACTATCCTGCCGAAATGCGCCATTATCTCGGAAAAACATTGCCGAGGTTCTCTGAAGAAGAGATCAAATATGTGAAAGGAAGTGTAGATTTCATCGGCATTAACCATTATACAACACTATACGCCAAGGATTGCATCCATTCCGCTTGTGAATCTAGCTGGAATCGTCCCATCCAAGGCTTCGTCTACCCAACTGGGGTTCGTAACGGTGTTCTGATCGGAGAACCGGTATGGATTTATAGTATTTTAGTGAACTTTTTTTTTTTTGTTTTAATTAACGAAATTGATTTGAACTATTTGGGGCACCGTTATCTATATAGCTATTGTGTTTATTTATTTATTTATTTTTTCTCAATTCTTTTGGCGTGTACAGGCTGGAAATCCGAGGTTCTTTGTTGTTCCAAGGGGTATGGAGAAGATTGTAAACTATGTCAAGGAAAGATATAATAACATGCCGATGTTTATCACTGAAAATGGTAAGTAATTATAAATATTGTTTCCCTTTCACACAATTTCGTCATTTCCTTTTTTTTTTTATTTTTTATTTTTGATATGCGTGTTCGTACGAGGCTAAAGTCACGTTGACCTACAGGGTTTTCTCCTCCACCGCAAGAAAATGAGCCAGTTGAGGATTTATTGGAGGATACTAGAAGAATTCACTTTCATAAATCCTACCTTGCTGCTTTGACTAGAGCAATAAGGTAATTGATTGATCATCTTTATCCAAACATATCCCAAGCGGGGGAGTGTTAATATAAATTATTTTTATTATTATTATTTTCTTTTTGCACAGCAACAAATAGTATTCATGGCGTCCTTTCAAGAAGGGAAAGAGAAATATGTAAGACCCAACATATGGTGCCGCACCAGAATGGGTTCCATAAAATTTTACAATTTCAGCTTTTTAAAATATATATCAATTGAGCGAGTCTATGACCACATCATTGGACCAAATCCCGCTAAAATTTATCCACATCTCAAGCGCATACATAAGCCGCACCAAATTCCCCCCAACCCGTTTTTTCTCTTTTTTCTCTGATTTGTCATTTTTGCAATAGAGAAAAACAGGAGAAAAGAAAAGCTTTCTAGCAAGGCAAATTCTCTCTCTTTTCATGGGAGAGCTCACACGAAAACGCACCTGATCATCATGTTGAAGTTCTCTGCCTTTTTTTTGTTTGTCCTCTTTTAGCTACTGTAGAGTTCAATCTATACTTTGGGGACCCGAGCTGTCCTTACCGGTAGATTTTGCAAGTCATTTCATCTTCTTTTTTAATCTCATTTTGGTATTCAAGCTATCCTTGTTGGTAAATTTTGCAAGTTGCCGGTTAAAGCTGGTTAAATTTAATGTTTTCAACTACATTTCAACCCTCTCTACATATTACATGGGAATTGAGCCTATTCGTTTATATGTTAAAAGTCATGTTGGAGTCTTATGATTTCTCTTTTGTTAGATTTATATTAGTTAGTAAGTCCTATTTGATTTTTGAAACATTAATTATCAATCAAAGGTTACCCTTATTTCTAAATAGAGCACAAATCATATGAAAATTATGTTTAGATCTCTTAAGCTTGTGAGGCAACTAATATAAGTAAACATTAATATCAGTAACAATCATCATTTAGTACTTTTTTTCCCCTTTGTGATAAGTTCTATAGTTCTTAATATATGCAACTTTTATAATTCATGTCAATAAGGTATACATCATATGTAGCAACAACTACGTCCTCCAGTTCCTATTTGAGTCTCTCTTGGAAAACTTGTGAAATTCTTTATAAACACATAATTTCATAAATACAAATAAATGTCAAATGGTTTTATATTATATATACACTATTTTATATTATATAAATAATATTTTATACAGTATGTAAAAAATTTACAACAAAATAATATATTTTATCAAATATTTTATATATGCTATATAAAATATTAATGTTATAATATAAAATACTTTGTATAGAGTATATAATTATTTTCCGTCTATGAAACTGTGTGTTCATCTAGTAGAGAGAATGTTTTTAGTGTTAACGGTGTGTTCCCTTGTGAGGTTTAGCTAAGTGAATGTTATGTGCATTTCTTTTGTTTTGTTGGAGAAGAAAAACCGGGGCTTTGTCTCGTAAAAGTAAAAACGTTTACTCACTATCTCATATAAGCAATACTACGTTAATTCAAAATAGCTAGTTTTTGGTACGCATGTTCCTTCGGAATATCATGGTGAATGAATATTATGTGCATACTTCCTTTCCCTGGTTCCCAAAGAAAAAAAAAAAATCTGTAAATTGTCCTAATTAGTGCTGGCATACACCCTTTGTTTTGTTTTGTTTTGTTTTTTTTTTATAATTTTTTTTCTGGCCTTTATCCTCCATTTTCACTTGCAGGAATGGAGCTGATATTGGTGGGTACTTTGTATGGAGCTTGATAGACAACTTTGAATGGATAGATGGCTATAGTGCGAGATATGGACTTTACTATGTTGATCGCCAAACGCTTAAACGCATACCAAAGGATTCTGCTAAGTGGTATAAAAATTTAATCACTAATGTAAGCGAAGATGATTTTGCTACCATATCTTTAAGTGATACGAGAATGCCATATTCACCATCAGACCCTGAAGCTGCAAAAAGGTGAAATTTAATGAATAAACCATATTGTTGGTTTTGGATTCTTAGTCCTCTTGCTTGATATGCAGTTCTTTGGCTCTTATACTTTTTGTTTCCTTTCTGTGAGAGGTCCCTTGGTGGGGAAGGGTTTGTGTATGGAAGGATTTCGTTCTATCCATCTTTGATTCAATTGTGAAGACATTATGGATGGGCACTCGAATATTACTGAAAAGTTACAATTGAAAAATGACAAATCTAAATCAAGAATTTTACTTGGTACTAAAAGAGACAATATCATACTTAAAACTTTTATTTTAAAAAATCTTAAGTTGAAATATTCGAAGCAAACTGCGAGATTTATAAGAAGAGTGTCTATCCATGGTACTATAATCATGGATTTACTTGCCTTTGTTCCCCCCATTGCCCCACTTAAATCCTCTCTAGCCCCTTCTATATATATGAAAATTTAGGTTTCTTACCCCTAAATTTGCTGGATCCTTCATTGTTTACATAACAGAAAAAAATATATATCTTTGTACTATATGACGCATTCAAACGGATCAATATTGTCTAATATCTTATATATCAATGCTAATAACTGTCATACTATTCAAAAAAGTCTAATTAGGTAAACTAAAAAAAAAAATAACTTTAAATGATTATAATTAATTCTTATATTATGTATAAAATATTTTATATTGGTTATATTTACTTAAATTCATTATTTTTAAGTTCGATTAGATTTTTCGAGGAAAAAAAAAAGGAAAAAGATTATACATCGCTGCAATTATCAACTGGAGCCCTTTGCAGCTAGAGGGAGGCAGAGTGGGCCGCGGCCTCCATAAATTTGCGTATATTTCCCGTTCAAGCACGCCCAGGTTCATTGTTGACTATTATTTTTCCAAGACAAATTAACAAAAAACTTATAATGTGATTCAATGAAAGCTTACCAGAAGATATTAAATTTGACAAGTCTATCGATACTTGTACTCTTCCCACTTAAATTTATGGGTTAAGTATCATTATAATACCAACAATGGAATGGCCAGACGCATTATATTTTTTAATTATTAAAATTCATAGAATTTTTAGTATTATTCTCAATTCTTTTCTTCCTTTTTTTTTTCCTTGTTTTATGAAACTTGAAGAAAACTATCTTATACAAGTTTCAATTTCTGAGGAGTGCTAACTTTATCAAAATTAATCTTTATATATAAATATATATAAACACACACACACACACACACTAATTTTATCATATTAACTTGTCCAGTCTTGTACTTCTCTATTCTTCTTTTGGTCTTTTTGCTCAATTCCTAAATTTCATTTCAACCAATCGCCATCTACTAGAATTATGAAAAAAAAAAAAAAAAAAAAGAGCATTCATTATTAGTGCATTTTCAAGAAAAAAAAATCAAAAATTTATTGAAAGTCAAGTTTCAATTAAACTCCATGAATTTTAACTTCTCTTAAGTTAGTCAATGGTCTCTGCAACAATTCGAATGCCATCTATGATTTGCCGACCGACGATAAAATCTCTATATCATTCCCCAACAAGACCACCCAACCCATTACCTTAACCGATTAGTTAACAACTTTGAGATAACCTTGTAAAAAGCACTTATCCTACTAATTGGCCTAAAGTGAGAAAAGTAATAGCAACCCTACACTTTTGAAATAAGTGTGAAGAATGATGAGATGCCCTTTTATGAAACTCCGCAACTATGCTCATCATATAAAAACCAATATGCTCCCAAGCTGCTTTCGTGAAAGAGACGTTGAAACTAGCAGGGCCACGAGACTTGTATCCGTCGAAAGACCAAAGAGTAGAATTAATTAATTTCATCATGAGAGAAAGGAGTCTTAAGCCTTAGTGCATCTTCCCTAGACAATTTCTTGAAATCAATGTCTTTCAAGTAAGAAGGCTCAGCTACCCATCAACATAACATATAAGGAATGGTAGAATTTTGCAACAGCTGCCTTAATCCCTTGTTGATCAATCAGCAACTGGTTTTCATCTTCAATGCAACAAATGTAGTTTCCCCACAGCCCCCTAACCATCAATGTCAACGCTATTCCCCACTTTTCCAGCGTCTTATTCTTCTTCTTGATCTCATAGCATTCGTGAAATTGAAGACTCAAATTAAAATTTGTATCAAATTTTGAAAAATTCACGAAAATTCATATGTTTTTTTTCTCCTAGCTCAGTCAACCTTAGTAATATGACTATGATGAGTCAACCTTAGTAACCTTCTTGATGTGGGCTCCACCAGATATATTCCTCACTAAAACGGAGTGAAAGCTGATACGAAATGCTGCATTGATTTTTTTGTCTGGTCTAGAGCGTAGGTTTTGATTTTGAAATTTTAGTAGATATGGAATTAAATTAGTAAAATATGCCGTAAAAATAAAAAAAATATGTAACTAATATATTTTGATCTTTTGATAATTCATTTTAAAAATTTTCTTATTTGTCGCATATTTTAATTTTATAATTGTAAATTTACTTATTTTAAGAAAAATAATATATATAAAAATAAAAAAATAAAAATATGCAAAAAAATATAAAATTATAAATATAGAGAAATCTACATTTTAAATACACTCTAATTAGGAATTCATATCACTGCAATATTTGAGCGGGCTCCTTGCATCCAAAGGAAGGCTGTTGACTTGAATGAATTATTGCTTTTCTACTTGAATATTCCTAAATAATCGATTTTCCTTTAATTGATAGTTGACAAACTAGTTTGGCGAAGCATACTAGTGTGTAGCACTTGACCTCAATTAATTTCAACATATTCCAAAATGTTCATTGAAATTTTGCGTATTAGTTTTCTATTTGTAGATAGACCAAACTTGCTACATACAAAAAAATTTTCCGTCTCATATTCGAATTTTTCTTAATCACTTAATTCTAATAAAATATACTACACATCTCTAAAATTTCCTACTACTAAACCTACATATTCTTGAAATTTAATACATTCAGAGTTGCCTGATTTTATCAGGAGACTGGCTACATAATAGGATCCATGCATGCAAACTAACTAGTGATGTATCATCTCACTGAAATTAATAAGAAAAAAAAAGAGTTTTTATTTTTTTATTTTTGGAGATTGTAAGATGAGAATGGTGGTTGTTACGTACAGAAAAACATGCAAAGTTACAAGGATGAGCAAAGAATTGATGCAAGACCATCCTCAGTATGACCGGGACTAGATAGTAAGCGAAGCAATTAGTTGTTTTTCCTTTTAAATATATGTAGGGATTTTACCAAGAAAATAATATATATATAGCGAGAGAGAGAGAGAGAGAGAGAGAGAGAGAGAGATTTCTTGCCTAATTAGCTATGCGTTAGCTGACAATTAAATTGTTACAACTAGTAAGTTACATAGATCATAATAAAACTTAATAATATTTATCAAATAACTAGAATTGTACACAAAAATACAAATTATAAGTGTATATATATCATCATTGACAATAAGTTAATATATTAATATCGTACAAATTACAATATGACTGAAATTATTAAAAAATTTATATGTCAAAACTCTATACATGATATGTATCTAGCTGTGAATTGTGTTTATTTTTACAACC
>CM034053.1:1451848-1529760 GCA_019804595.1 Bruguiera parviflora
CTTATAATTCTTGAGTTGAATGCGTGTGAAAGGGTTGAACATGGGCAGACTTGTGTGCGTTTTCTATCTGACAGGCGACATAAATGAAAGTAAGAAAATTAAAAATAATAGGGAAGAGCACACAGACCTTGACCACCTTCTCCTAAGCTCCTATTCCCCTTCAAAGACGTCTTACTCTCTCTCTCTCTCTCTCTCTCGCGGGCGTGTTCTATGTTGAGATAGAAAGGTAGGCAAAGGTGTCCGCATTTTGTATCCGTAAAACCACCGCAATTAAACCAAGGTAGTGTCTTATTTTTATTTATTAAAAATTCCATTAAATGTTAAACTATAAAATCGTGATTATTTTTTCCTTTTTTTTTTTTTTATAAATCTAAGACTTTCTCTTTTTCATTCCCTTTCAAAATATTTGAATCTAAAACTTTAATAAAATTCATAAGGAATATCTTTTTTTTTTTAATTATTGGTATATTCTCTAAAAAATTGTAGTGTGTTGTTTAATTTTAACGTAAATATTCTATTATAAAAAAAAATGTATACTTATCTTTTTCTCTGTTATTTTTTCCTTTCATATTCATTCTCTGTATATATGAACACCAAATAGCACTCATTACCATGTATTTTCATCCAAGTACATCGAAGATACATATCTCTTTCCAATAGTTCTTTGACATCATTCACCTGGGGACAAAACAAAATTCCCTTAGCACTTTTTTTTTACATAAAAAAAATATATGACAAATATGCCGTATCTATAAATTAAAATTAAGAGTTACTTATTATTATTTTCATTCCACTGGCTATTATTTTGGTTGGTCTTGTAGTACATTCTTCAAAGCAAACTAAAGGCAGTCGAAAATAATTACATTATTATTATTATTTATTTATTATTATTATTATTTTATAACGGGAGCGTTGCATGTGCTCAAAATAAGCATAATAAAAGTGAAGGAACGTCCCCTCTAATACCAAATATAAGGACTGAAGTTGAGAACAACTTAGACATTCATTTAAATATTGCTTTTTTATACAGGACAGAAAACAAAATATTACGTAAAAATATTTCTTATTACATGTAAATAGCTTGAATATGCTCCTAAAATATGCCGCCTAGTTCAAACCTCCAGGCAACATTTATTTTTCTATAACCTAGAAACTTGAAGAGAGAGAGAGAGAGAGAGAGAGAGAGAGAGAGAGGATGAAAACAAACTGTCTATCATATTTTTGTTAGAAAACAAGAAGTTTCTTCGTTGAAACTAGCTATAATTCTGCATTTTTCCTTCCTCTTAATGCTTTGGGGAATAAAGAATTGACCTCTTCACTTTTCTTCCTCTTGAAGTTATGGAGGGTCTTCTAAGTTAATCGAACAAAGACTGCATAAGCAGTTGTAAAATTTCTGATTTGAAAGTCAGACTAGAGATTGATTTTTTAGTGCAAGAATATTGCATATACAACATTTTTTTTTTATTTTATAAGTTAGATGAATATTATTAAGAACTTCTGAGGAGGGAAATGAGTCTAATACATAATGGAAGGTAACTAAAATAAAAGCTAAAACCAAACAATGAGATTTGATTGTCTTTTTTTTTTTTTTTTTTTTTTTTTTGCTTTGCTAAACCATCCGCAATGAAATAGGTTATCCTACTAGTATGCTTTTTCTTTTTCTTGATTTATTAGGAAGCCCGTTAGGACATGAGCTATAAAATGTGGTAGCTCTCTTCATATCCATAAATCTCACACTTCTTTCCTAAAATTAAAACCTAAGACCTTTAGAGTAGAGTTCTAAGTTCTAATCACTAAGGTTTCACTTAAAAGACAATATCCTACTAATATGCTTAAAACACTCTTACCACAATTACATCAAGCTTAAAAGTTTTGGCAAGAGCCAACCTCAACTTTTAGGGAAGTAGATTTTTATGATTTAGCCAAGTGAATGCAAACTTGAATCAAACTCGGAAGTGAAGATCAAATGCCTATAGTTTTCTTGAAAAGCCATTAATTCTAAAACCATTAGGATTATCAATAATTCAGCATGATTAAAATCGATCACCCTTATTAAGTGAGGACAAATGTAAATAAAATAACCATGAGAGTCTCTCAAAGCACCATCAATACTACTTAAACTTGGTTTTTCCTCACTTAAGCCATCAATATTCTATTTGAGAAAATTCATTCAAGGAGAAAGCCAAACATGTACCTAGTTTGCTAAATTGGAAATAAAGCAATTCTTAAATGCATTTATAGAGAGATGTAAAGATTGAGTTTCAATTGGTAACCTACAATTTGTTACTTTAGCCATAGATTTAGTTTCAATAGAATAAGGTCAAACAAAGTGTCCCATATGGGAGGTTCACCCTTAAAAACAAATTAATTCCACTGAGCGACTGAGATCCATAACTTTCAAGACATAAGACATGTGATAAGGAGATAATATAGAATTTTAGGTTCCAACACACAAAAGGGACATAAGATATGTGAAACTAGGAATAATGCAAATAAAAACAGAAAACACAAAATTAATAACATACAAAATTTATGTAGAAAACTCCAAATCAGAGAAAACCAACAGGTATAGAGAAAAGAATTCACTAATTCAAAGAAAGAATACAAAGAGATGGTTTTGAACAGTTTATTTACCCTAAAAAAAATACATATATAATTATATTGGTATATAAAAACCCTAAACTTGAATATAATTGGTTCATGATATAAGGGCACGATCTTGTAACCCACCACTGATCTTTCAAAAATAGAAACTTATATTTTATCGAACCATAAGTTCTCCGAATTAAACTAAACAAAATTTAGGTTACCAAAGTCCAACAATCTCCATCTTGACACAAATTCAAATACAAAAAACAAACTTTAATCTTTAACCAAAAAAAAAAAACTCTATCTCTTTCCAAAAAGCTTTAAAGAACACAACTCAATAAAAAGCACCAACCAGCTTTAAACAATGCCTAAATTTGGCAACTGAAAGAGATTTGGTCAACATATCAACAAGATTATAATGGATACTAACTTTGCTCACAACAATATCATTACAAGCAATGACATTCCACATAAAATGATATTGCACATCAAAGTGCTTTATTCTTTCTTGAAACATTTGATCTTTAGTGAAGAAAATAACACTTTAACTATCACAATAAATGGTGATAATATATAGTTTTGCATTAAGTTAATCAAATAGTCCCTTCAACCAAATAACTTCCTTAAAAGTTTTAGTAATAACCACATACTCAGTCTTAGTAATAGATTATGTAACTACAGTCTACAAAGTAGCTTTCTAACTAATAACACCACCACTAATAGTAAAAACATACCTAATAAGTGATCTTTTTTTATTGAGGTCTTTAACAATATCATAATCACTATGTTTAATGATTTCATCTTTAGTTCTTCAAACTACAAACAAACATTAATAGTACTATTCAAATATCTAAAAATTTATTGAATTACTTTTTAATGCTCCTCATTAAAATTTGTCATGTACTTATTGACAATATTAACAACATATGATAAATGTAGATGTGTACAAACCATAATATACAAGAGAGATATCATTGCACTAGAGTATAATACTCATAACATATAACCAACTTCATTATTTGATTAAAGAGATAAAATAAATGAAAGTCTGATATGTGTAGCTAATAGAGTACTAATAGGTTTGACATTCTACATATTGAACTTGCAAAGAACTTTCATAATGTATCCTTTTTAACTTAGCTATAGTTTCTTTATCCTTGTTTCTCTTAAAATCTCCATGCCAAGTATCTCTTTACTTGCTCCTAAGTCTTTTATCTCAAACTTCTTACTAAGGTAAACTTTGACCTTTCTTATTTCTTCTTTATCTTTGGTTGCTATCAACATATCATCAACACATAAAAGTATATGCATAAATGACCCATCATTACACATTTTAAAGTAGACACAATTGTCATAATTGCATCTTTTGAAGCCATAAGTGACCATAAAATGAGTTAAACCTTTTATACCATTTCTTGGATGACTATTTTTGGCCATAGAGACTTTTTCAGTAAGAACACATAATCCTCTTTTTATGAAATCACAAAATCCCCTATTTGTTGTATAAATATATCCTTATCAAGTTCTCTATGTAAAAATGTTGTCTTCACATTTAATTGCTCAAACTCAAAATCATACATGACTACAATACTAGCAAAGGTTCAAATTAAACTATGGTTTACAATTAAAGAAAATATATTTGTGAAGTTTACACTTAGAACCTAATTGTAATCCTTTGTGACCAACTTTGTCTTATACTTGGTTTCTTTAACTCTTAGTATACCTTTTTTTCTTTTGAACACCTATTTGTGGTGTATAACTTTCTTATCCTTAGGTAATCTCATTAGATCCCATAAGTCATTCTTATGAAGGGATTCCATCTTCTCCTCCATGGCAATAATCCATTTACTAGATTCCTTACAATTAATTTCCTTTGAGTATGTTGTAGGTTCTTCACTAGAATCAATTTCTTTAGCCATATTCAAAGTATAAGCAAGCGAGTTAGCCTTAACATACCACTATAATGGTGTAATTTCTCTTTTAGGCTTGTCTTTAACAATAGAATACTATAATAGTACTAGTGGTAATCAAAAAGCAATATCACCTTACACATCTAAGCTAATCTAAGGTGTAGAATTTGGTACAAATCTTGGACTAATCTTAAGCTCCACCTATGTATTTGGTTTATACTAACTTGTATCACAAAATCTTTAAAAAGAAAATTAATAAGCATAACAATTTTATCAATAATTACATTCCTACTAATTATGACTTTACTAATTTTTGGGCACCGTAATTAATATCCCTTAACATCATGCTTATAACTAAGAAAAATACAGTTTTTAAATCTAGGTTTTAATTTTCCATTATCAATATGAGCATATGCAAGAAATCTAAAGATTTTTAAATCAGAGTAATTTACAGGAATGCTAGATCATACCTCTTTTGGAATCTTTTTGTCAATAGTAATTAAGGGAGAGAAATTCATAAGAAAACCCATTGTAGTAAAAACCTCATCCCAAAAAGACTTAGGTAAATCAAAATTAGAAAGCATACGATGTACTTTCTCAATCAAAGTCTTATTCATTCCTTTTATGATATCATTTTGTTGTGGAGTACTAGGAACTATTAAATGCCTCAAAATTCCTTCTGTCTTACAAAAACTATTAAACTCCTTATAACAAAACTCTAAGCCATTATCAGTGTGAAGATGTTTTATCTATTTCCTTATTTACTTCTCTATCATAGCCTTTCATTACTTAAATATAACAAACACATTAGTTTTTTGCTTTCAAAAGAACACTTAAAGTTTTTTGGAGAAGTCATCAATAGTAGTCAAAATATATTTAAATCTAACTTTAGCCTTTCTTAAAGTTAACTCTTCTTTGCTTCTCAAAAACATAATACTTACAAAATTTTAATTTGGTAATACTTTATCCATTAAAAAGACCCCTTTTGGCTCAATTCAACCATCCAATTCTTACTTATAACTTCCTTATATGTCCTAAATGCATATGTCATAGTCTAGTAATATCTCCATTTGACAAAAAAGGAGTAATGATAATCGTGTCACTTATAATTGTAGAACCTTATAAGACATGTAACCTAGTATATTGTATTTGTCCTTACATCATAATAAAAGAACCTTTGTTAATCTTTAGAACTCCACCTTCACCAATATCTGTACCCATTTGAATCAAAAGTACTTAAAGAGATAAAACTACACTTCAAATATGAAACATGTCTTACATCTCTAAGAGTCCTAACAAAACCATCAAATATCTTAATTTTGATTTTTCTAATATCATTTATATTACAAAGTGCATTATTTCCCAACAACACAACACCATTAAACACTATCTCATATGTTGAAAACTAATCCAAATTAGAACACATATGAATCATGCAACCTAAATTAATAATCCAATCCTCACAAGGTTTTGAGTTATCATTAGAAATAGTTAGAAGTTCCCTATTATTAGAAGCATCTTTTGCAACACTAGTTGTACTAAAGCTTTTTAGTTGTTTTTCCTTCTATTAGTAACAAGTTTTTAACTCTTATCATGCAATTTATAGCATTAGCTTTGATATACCCCTTTCTCTTGCAATAGTTAGAGGCCTTATTTTTATTTTTTGACTTTGACTACCTCTTCCATCATTACTAGAATTCCTCTGTTGTAACCTCCTTTAAATAACAAGGTTCTCTACCTAAGTCTCAAATCTAACCACAAGCTGTTTCATTTTGTTCTTAAAGAATAAAGTATTATATACTTCATTTTGAGTAAAAGTATTATGAGTATATAAAATAGTATTTCTAAAAGTCAAATATGAAAAAGGTTGTAAATATAATAGAATTAATGTTAAATCTTTTTTATCACATATAACCTCTATATTCTTTATATCAGATACCATTTGCTTAAAAATAATTAAGTAATCTTTAATAATAGAACCTTCTATTATACAATAAGAATACAATTGCTACTTTAGATGCATCTTATTAATTAAACTTTTTGTTATACATGACTACTTTGATCTTAATCACAATGTAATAGCCATTTTCTCCTTCAAAACATCTTATAAATTTTGATTAGATAGATGGAGATAAATTTAAAGATAGGGCCTTTTAATCCTTATGTCATTTTTGCTCTAGTGACAAAGATAAGAGCATTTTGTCAAACCTTAATATTGTATCATCTAAATTTAACTGCACAAGCACAACTCACATATTGACCTACCATAAACAAAATATGGTGTTGTGATCTAAAATCAAAATATCATATTTCATAACTTCCATTGTGAAGATCAAATCTAGTGTTACTCTGATACCAATTTGAAACAAAAAATAATGCAAATAGCAGCAAAAAGTATGAAATTAAGAACATATAAAATTTACATGTAAAACTCCAAATTAAAGAAAAACCATAGGTAAGAAGAAGGAAATTCACTTATTTAAAGAAAAAGAACAAAGAGATGATTCTAAACAATTTATTTAGTCTAATAGAATACATATGTGTTTAGAATCATTTGATGATCATGATCATTTTGAGTTTGGCATCTATATCATTATATCATGATCATTACAAAGAGCAACTTCATGCAACAAATTAGTCAGCTCCAATGATATTTAGGATTCCTAATCAAAAAGGGGTCTTTTACATTTCAATTCCCAAATCCATATGCCTTCAATCCATTTACTCATGTCTATAACCATTTTGGCTCTATTTTGTATAACAAAATAAATTCATGGGAAATGTGTAAAGAGGTCTCCTATCTAGGTATCATCCTAAAACTTTCTTATAATATCATTTTTTAAGAAAAATCTAGAATTTTTTTATTCTAACTTATTACAAATTAAGTCACGATAACCAATTTGTAGGATACCCCCCCCCCAAATTCATAAAGGATGCTAAAAAAACACATGTTCTCAAGCTCCTATTTTTGCAAATTTTTATTGTACTTACATTATAGAAAAATCCTTCATAATAATTGTATTTCAATCTCAAATCTTCAAATCCATTTAAAAAGAAGTATATAATTTTTATGCAAAATAGAACTATCCCTTTAACTTCTTATTTGTTTGCATTTTATTATTAAGTTTTATCTAACATTGCAAATCTTTCTTTCATCAATATCTTCAGACTAAAAAAGCAGCGTTGGAAGCCAACTAATAGGAATGAAGTGGGTTTTTAAGGTAAAGATAAATCCATATGGTTTTACAAACAAATTAAAGGCAAGACTAATGGCAAAGAGGTGTATTTAGCTATATAACATTGATTATTTTGAAACATTTTTCTTTGTTGCCAAACTAGATACAATTAAGTTGCTCTTAGTTATTATAGCTCAAAAAGGTTGAAATGTCCAACAATTTAATGTAAACTCTACTTTTTAAAATGGTAGGCTGAAGAAACAAGTCTTTATTGACCAACCAAAAGACTTCTTTAAGCAAGGACAATAAGACAAAGTATACTTGCTGAAAACAGTCCTTTATAGTTTGAAACAAAAACCTCAAGTTTGATACAACAAAATTAATAACCACTTATTAAAGCCCTCATTTGCTAAAAGTAAGAATGAAGCCATTTTATATATGAAAGCTAAAAGAAAGAGTTTTTAATGGTCTCAATCTATGTTGATGATCTCTTAAACATTAAAAGCAACCCTAAGTCAATTAATCATTTCAAACACGAAATGATAAACATGTTTAAGATAATTGAATTAGGACAAATCACCTTTTTTCTTAAGTTAAAGGTAAGGTTAACTAAAGAAGGAATATTTTTAAGTTAGAAAAAGTATACAAAAGAGCTACTTAAAAGAATTCAAATGATGAATTTCAAGAGCTCAAGCACACCACTAGTTGTTAATGCAGAATTTTTAAAGGAAAATAAAACACCTAAAGCAGATTTTAATAAGTTTAAGAATTTAATTGGCTATTAGTTACATCTATCTGCATCTATACCAAATATCATGTATGTAGTAAGTCTTTTATCAAGATATATGCATGAACCTATTCAAATACATCTCCAAGTTGCAAAAAGAATTCTCGAATATGTGAAAGATACAACAACTTATGGCATTATGTTAAAAAGACTTGAGAAGTTTGAATTGATTGGGTACATTAACAGCAATTAAGAAGGCACTTTAGATGAAATGAAAAGCACTTCAAGGTATGTCTTTACCCTAGAATTAGGTGCTTTTAATTGTTATTCAAAGAAATAATCAATTGTTACACAATCTACAGTTGAAGTTGAATATTTGACTACTATTACAGTTGTAAAACAAGTCATCTAGTTGAGGAATATGCTAGTTGATTTACAATCAAACATTTGAGAAGCTTGAATTGATTAGCTACACTAACACCAATTAAGGAGGCACTCTGGATGAAATGAAAAGCACTTCAATCTATATCTTCACCCTAGAAACAAGTGTTTTTAATTGTTATACAAAAAAATAATCAATTATTGCACAATTTATAACTGAAGCTAAATATTTGGTTGTTAGTACAATTGTAAAACAGGTCATCTAGTTAAGAAATATGCTAGTTGATTTACAATTAGACACCAATTAAACTTATTGTGATTTATTGTGACTATCAGGCTACCATTACAATTTTCAAAAATCTTGTGTAGCAGCGAAAAACTAAATATTTTTTACTAAACATTCATTTTGTTAAGGAAACATAAGTGAATAATGAAGTCATGCTAATATTCTATTCTTCAAAAAAGCAATTGGCAAATATTTGATTAAACCACTCTAAAAAAGAAGGTTTATGGAATTAAGAAATAAATTAGGAATGCGAATGTTGAAAAAGGTTGGTGCTGCTAACATGTTTTTGCTACAACTTTGGTTTTTGGTTTCTAACTTCTCACCAAAATGTAAAAGTTAATTAAGTTGGTTAATATAGTTGCTAGAGTATAGTCAGCTTATGTTAGCATAATCCCAACTTATATTAGCTTACATCAGCAACCTTTTGACTTCTTTTGATTGTATTTGAAATATATTATGATTGTAATTTAAATCTGTATTTGAATTTGCATGGTACTCTTGTATTAGTGTTGTAAATTCCTAAATTTCAATTTAAAATATATGATATAATTAAGTAATATATAAAACTATGAATGATGATCAATGAGAAAAAAGGTTGCTTTTCTTGCTAGCCTAAAAGCCCTTCTTTCTCTTTTCTAGTGTTTTTTATTCTGCAAGTTTCAGAAATTGAAACAAAAACTTACTGCAGTTTCTTTATTCACCTTTATATTTCTGTTATTGATTATCTTTTCTGTTTTAAGATTAAACACAATCCTTTTAACTGTGAGCTATATCCAAGAAATATGCCTTTAGAAGCCTTTTCTTCTAGCTTGTGCGATTTGAAATCAGGTGCGTGTACATAACATACTAAACCAAACACCTTTAGATGCTTGATTATAGGCCTGTGCCCACTCCAAGTCTCAATTGGAGTTTTGTTTTCCAAAGCTTTGGTAGGAAGTCTATCGAAGAGATACATAGTACTGTTGACTGCTTCTGCCCACAACTTCTTGGGCAGATTCTTTTCTGCAAGCATGCTCCTTGCCATTTCCATAACAGTCGTGTTCTTTCGCCTTAAGACTCCATTTTGTTGTGGAGTGTATCCCACAGTAAGCTGATGTAGAATCCCCTAGTCTTCTAGGAATTGAGCAAACTGAGAATAGGGGTGTTCCTTTTTTTTTTATTAAATGGCCACTCTGGTTCTCAGCCATTGCCTTAAACTTTTTAAACACAGCAAACAAGTCTGACTTGTGTCTTAGGAAAGAGCCCATGTCCTTTTTGTAAAGTCATCAATAAACAAAACAAATAGCTGTTATTGATAAGAGAATTGGTTCTCGAAGGACCAAAAACATTAGTGTGAGCCAATTCTAGCTTTTCTTGTGCTCTCCATGCTTCTAGTGTAGAGTAGAATGGTTCCCTATGTTGCTTCCTAACTAACATGGTTTACATACACAGGGAAGTTCATGCAAAGGTGGCAAATCTTTCATTAAATCCTTTGGCTTGAGTTTTAGTGATTCCATGTTGGCATGCCCGTATCTTCTATGTCATAGTTCTGTTTCATCTATTTTAGCCATCAAACCAGTTTCTTTTGCATATTTCAATTTCAATGGAAAGCCATTGTTCACCATGGAAATCTCAGTAATCTCCACACCATTTTGATCATAAATTGTGTAGACATTCTGTGTAAAGTATAAGGAATAACCTTTTTGAACCAGTTCCCTACACTTAATAAGTTCTGGTCTAAGCTAGGCACAAAAAGTACATCAGAAATAAACTTTGTACCTTTGTAAGTCTGAATTACTACAGTCCCTTTTCCTGTCACTTGTACATGCTCTCCATTTCCCATCCGAACCTTGTCTCTGAAACTTGAATCCAAATCTGCAATGATTTGGGGCTTATTTGTTATGTGATTTGAGCGGCCACTATCAATAAGCCAGGTTTCTTTGCAATCTGATTCTCCTTCATGGCATGCTAAGGAAAGATGGTCTTCAGCAGCTCTAGTATCAGCAAAGTTTGCAAGCTGCTGTCTTTGTGGAAGATGTCTTTGTTGTGGTTGTCTTTGCTGCTGTTGTGGCTGACCTTCTGAGACTGCATCTTCCTATGCTTATTTCTCCAGTCCTTTTCATAGTGTCTAAACTTGCAAAGTCTGCACTACACCTTTTCTTTGTGCCAACAATCCTGCTATGAGTGATTGGTCATTTTGTAGACTTTGCATGGAGGAAAATTATCTTTCTTTTCACTGGATCCACTCCCTACTGCTGTTGAGACTTCATTTTTGTTGTGAGAAGCTGTTTTGATGCTACCAACTCTAGGCTGTGATCCTTTCTGTTTGAACTTTGCAGGAAAAGCACCTTCAACTTGCTCTTCTCGTCTGCTCAGGACTTGTTCATGTGATTCTATAGCCCCAAACAATCCTGTAATCCTAAAATCAGTGAGATCCTTGGATTGCTCTATCGATGTCACCATAGCATCAAATATCTTTAGCTGATTCTAGAACTTTCTCAACAACCATCTGATCTCCCAAGGTCTCTCCATTCATCTTTAGCTGATTTACTAACTCAAGTAGCCTGCCAGAGAAACTTTCACTGTTTCACCATCTTTCTCAGCAATTCTCTACTCGAGGATTGCAGCTTGACTGTTCTAGCCCTTTCTGAGCCTTTGAACTCATCTAGCAATGTACTCCAGGTTTCTTTTCCAGATCTCGTGGCCACAGTTCTAAGAAAAATAGCCTCGAACACAGAAGAATGGATCAAGTTGAGAGCTTTGATGTCTTTCGCTGCTTTTTGTCTGTGGAAAGCATTTTCCTCCTCAGTTAGCTGTACTGTTGTAGCTGGTGAAGTATAACCTGTTTCTACAATTTGCCACAGGTCATAAATCATCAAAAAGGCCCTAATTCCAATAGCCCAATATTCATAGCTTTCCCCTGTAAAGATAGCTGGAACAAGGAAAGATATGTTGGTTGTTGAAATGTATGGACTTGTAGAAGGAATTGATGGCGAGGATAAGCTTGTAAAGGCAGCATTTGTTGAGGTCGACATGGTTTTTATTATCTGTGTTTTTGGTTTGATGTGGTTTTCTATTGATTGTTTTTGGAAATCCAGGACCTCTAAGATCTAGTAGAGCTCCGATATCACTATTAGTTTGTGACGCTTCTTTTGAGTTTTAGATGCTGAAGAATGAACTAGTAAACAGAAACTTTGGAAAACCAGGAACAAATCCAGCAGCATACTGAGGAAAATTCCTCAATTATTATTCTGAATTTTGCAAACTCTTATATAGAAACACTAACTTGGTACCTAAGTTAAGCGTACATCAGCATAGATCATCTTTTTTTATTATTATTTATTTTTTATGTTTTCAATACATGGAAAAGATTGCAACTGCTTTTGATTGCCATTGGCTACTGTAGAGGGAGGTGACGCTTGCTAATTTTACAATTTCTGGAATTGCGGCTCCTGCTGCTCAACTTGTTGCTTCTGTTATTGGCTCTTTGAGATGACTGGAATTGAGATGATTTGGGCAGAGTTCAGCCACCATTGTTGACTTTGAGATGCTTCCTGCAATTTGAATTCTGCCAATGCTGCTGGAGCTGGCTTTTTGCTACTGATGGAGAATGCCTTGCTGTAGCTGCTGCTTGTAAACTCAACTATTGTTACTGCCTCTGTTATGCTGCTACTGCTTCCAGCTTGCTGGAGTTGCCTCAGGTTCGCCGAAGAAGCTTCTATAGAGTTACTACTTTATTGCAACTGCTGCTGCTATTTGTTCTGCTTTGTTGGTGCCGCAGCTTCTCCCCCTTGCTCAATCCAGCTACATTCTTGAAGTTCAACTTCACCCTGATAGCAAAATGGTCGAAGCAACTTCAGATGGAACCCATTCTCTAATCGCTTTGAGCAATTTGCTTGATTGAGATCCATAGCATAATCTAGCAGCTCAGTGCTATGCTCCTCTTCGAGAAATGTCAAAATGACTTCCTTACCTCCCATAAGTTGCACATAAAACTTAATTTTGCCTTTCCAAAAATGAAGATCATTGAGCATGGGATTTGTTCAACATTCCAAATCCAGCCCTGCGAGAATCTTTCTAAGCCAATCCTTGTTTCCCTAACCTCATCGAAAGGTAATTCAAGTGGTCTAGAGGTCTCCATATTCTGGCATCTTGGATGAACCTTTCATCACCTCAACATAGGAACGACGGTCACGATCACCAGGTAGGTTAGGCCGCTAAATCTTTTCTTTCTCCCCTGCCCATGGCCCTCCTGTCTTATATTCAATTCTTCTCCTAGCAAACCTAACAATATTGAGCCATATTCTATAGGGACCAAATGTTGCACAATCAATTTTTGTTATCACCGAATTTGCTCCATGTATAGTCCCCCACCCTTACAAACCCAAATCTCATCCCATCCATGCTCTTCCTTAAAGGCATGCAGGCATCTTAAACCTTAGCATGTTTAGCAACTATCCTTTTTAAACCATCTACACTCCAATGATCAGGGAGATTATTAATAAAGATGGAGACAGTCTTGGCAGGTGAAAAAGTTAGCAGGGTGTTTTGGAGAGACGATGGATTATATGTGGCTATCTTGGAGGGTACTTTGAATGTTAGTGGTGGCCACAGGTTCCATTTTCTTGTTCAAATGCAAAATCTTAGTTGAGCTAGAACTTTTCAATATTGGCATCTTCTTGTCTATCTATCGCATACGCAACTTGAAATGTTCTGGTCTGTGAAAGATATTTGATAAAAAGAGTATTTGCTGAGCAACTTGAAATTTTTTTGATTTATAAACCATATTTGAAAATGAATTTTTTAACATTCAATTTATGTTGTATAAATAGAGTATTTTTAAACATCCCAACTAATGTCAAGGAAAGAAAAAGCTGATTTGTAGTTTTTTTTTTTGTTAAGAAAATTGATCTGATTTTTTGTTTTCTTGCCTTGATGGGGTATGAAAGACTGATTTTTGAACTCAAAAACAAAATTTGAGAAGTCATCTAAGATTATTCAATGCTCTGATAACATTTTAAAAAATAGAAAAAAAAAAAAAACCATTTATGGCAGAGTGTCACGCTTGCAGCTTCAGTGTATGCTTGAAAGAAATTCTTCGTTAGAAAATGATTACCTAAAATCATATTTTCTCATTAAAATATCTTTTGTAGTTTAGATGCTCAATAACATACATGAAAATATGAAACATATGTATTTTTTATTTATCGTGCATTTTTTTAGGAAATTCGAACTATATTTTTTCCTGTTTTATAAAAACAAAATAAATAAGAAAAATTATGCATCTTTTTTAACGGAAGGTTACGTAAGTGATTCACACCAGGGAACATGACCAAAAGGAATTTATGGAAAGAAATTCCGAAAGAAAGCTGCTAATGATAGAGGAAAGTGCTTCCAACGCATTGCTACTTCTTTATGTTCTTGGGGTAGAACTTTCAAGTTACTTTTGATAATGTGATGACTATAATTTTTTCTACACAATATTTTGGTTCTAGTGTCGTGCTGAATTGAGTACTGGTTTGTTTTTAATACTAAGAGTTATGTGATATGTTGCTCATGGAACGGGATAATACTTCTTGTTGCACATACACCTGTAAGATACAGGGCAAGTCTCAGCCTGAGCAGGCGAGGCACATGCTGAGCTAATAACTAATTTACACGGAGAACATGACCCACAAGCATGTGAGCAATCGGGCAATCGCGAACCAGCGGCAGTTACTTGAAGTGGAAGTTCTCCTTTTGGCTTTCTCAGCTGATCATGGCTTTCCCCACTTGATTTTACTGTCACCATGGAACCTCGAGCTCTCACACTAGGCCACATTGCTTGTTCAGGATCACGACGACGATCGTAGCCATGATCTGTAAGGGCCAAAAGCAGAATCCAGTACAAATTTACAAGAAGAGAGCACTTGGAACCTCACAAGAAAGCATATATAATGCAAGGTTTCGCACGGGAGGTTGGGGGGCATTGAGTTGGTAATTAAGTCAGAACTCAATATTAGCTGGTCTATCTAGACTGGATTCTACGGGAAGTCAACGTGGTTTTCAAACATCTGCAAACTGAACTAATAACCATATTAATTAGTTTCATACTTGGAGATCAATTTTCATCACATTATTTTCTTGAGGGGTTTGGTCTACATGTGCAAGTGATGCAAATATCGTAGGGCAGTGATAGGGATTCTAATGCGCGAAACTTCTCGTTGCGACCGTTTGGGCACACTGGAAAAACCTTTAGCATTGGTCTTCGGATTACAAATATGAATACCCTTTTGAAATGCTTTTAATCTAGCATATCAATGCAATAAAAATCTCTTTACAAAAGGTTGACAAAACCGAATATTAGCCTAGTCAAGAAAATGTGTATACTTCATTTTTGAGCAGAACTTGATAATTGAGAAGAAGTTACAAGAATTGATTCCTTATAAATTTTTTTAGGTCGCTGTGTACCCAAAAAAAAAAATATATATATATATATATATATAAATAAATAAAAGAAAAAGACAAGAAACCAAAGCAAGAAGTACTTTTATGCGTCACTAAATAATAAGACCACTAACTAGTGATCGAATACCTTTGGCAGAAATGATGGCTGGAGTGAGAACAGCAGCAATGAGGGGAAGAATGTAGATTGAATATTTCATTGCTTTCTGCTTGTGGGTTTGTTCAATTTTCAAGTTAATGAGAGCGACCGATGATAAATATATATATATATGAGAAGGCCTTACATGGGTGAGAGTGTAAATCAGAATAGACAATGCCTTTATAAGGATGGACAGAAGAGAGAAGGTTATTGAAGTGTATCACAGGCCGCATATGGGAACTTAGGAAGCGAAAGTGAAATCACATGAAAATGGATGAACCCAAAAGTCCTCACATGGATTCCCTTCCCTGCACTGAATTGCCTTTGCATTTGTGTCACTACCAGTAGCATGCCACATGGAAAATTTGTGAGGTTCTTTAATTAATGAAGTGCATGCATGGCTACTGTACTTCACTTCTTTAATTGCCATGGAATACGATTATAAGACGTGAAATTCATGACCCTCCAGGCTAAGGATCTGGAACTTCAGACTCAGTCGAATCCCAGCACCATCCAGGCCATTCATGCTTTTAGGCATGGTGGCTTGCAATCAGATGATATTCATCTCATTTTGCAGCTAGTTATTATCTTTTCCTTTTTATCCATTAGAACCATGTTAGACCATGAGACATATAATAGAGTTAATTCTCTTAATTTTTATAAATTTTATATCTATTTTTTAAAATTAAAATTCAAAATAAATTTTTAATTATTAAAATATTTTTTAAAAAACTTAGATTTATCTTTTTTATTTGAACAAATACTCTCAATTGGCCTTGTGGCAAAGCCAGGTAAGAAACAGTAGGGGCATATGCCCTCAATAAAAATTATATTTTGGCTTTTTCCTACACTCGCCTCTATCAAAATCTATATTTTGCCCCCAACTATTTTTCCTTGTCCACTGCTATAAATTACTGCCATTCTTCCGCTACACGTATCTCAAAATTACCGAATTCATAGGCAGTTACTTTCTTCTACAGGCAACCAAATGGAAAACATACAATTGCCAATTAGTCTGACTTATGGAATAACGTAATATGGCGTAATAGAATACCATGTAACGAAATTCCATAGAGTTTTACAATTCATTTAAGAAACACCCATTAGATTAAATATTATATTTTATTATATAATATTTTCCTTACATTAAGTATACAATAACAATAATAATAATAATAATTTTAATTTTAATTATAATTTATGATATATATTTTTTCCCATCATTTTATTTAATAATACATTAAGTTAAATATGAGAATTAATTATTTTAAATCATTCTTAATTGAAAATCTTCAAGTCTACCTAAGTCTACGACTCCTTTTCTCATGTTATATATTTGAGTTTGATCACTTCTTTTAATTAGAATATTTGTTTATCTAAATTAAATATGTTCAACCTAATGGATGTTATACTTACTTTGTTATAAATATCCACATTTTGTCTTTCTTAGTGTGAGCACACATCTATTTAAGCGATCTCATTTTTGTCATATCTTGTTAATGGCATGTTGCTTTTTCACATTCTAACACTCATTACTTTAAATTATATCTACCCTAGTAGCTACCTAATAAAGTTTGTCTTTCAACTCTCACACAAAATTTTAGTGGCATATTTCCATTTTACTCGTGTAACCCTATGTTATAAGATACGTCCTCCTTTATATTACCATACCTTTGAATAATGGAGGCTAAGTGAAGAAATTGATCACATTAAGGGATATTACACAATCTATTAACCACTCTTATTGCATTACCAAAATTAAAATGTATATATTTTATTTTTTCACCGTTTAATCTAAACTCTTAGATTTTAATGCGTACTTTCATCCTTTTAATTCAAGATCTAATCCCTGTATAATTTCATCTTTCAAGACAATATCATTCACACATGACAAGCAATGCAACAAATCAATATAAATATTACCTATTAATACATTTATAATCAATACAAATAAAAAAAAGACTTAAAGTTAACTCCTAATGTAGACCAACAATAATTGAAAAATCTAATGACTCACCTCATATTGTCTTTTAACAAGTCATTACTCCTTCATTAAATTCATAAATAATGCAAGGATCTTTTTTTGACTTGTCTCCCATTATATCGTTTACCTAGAAATTTGATTATATTTTTTCTTTAAATCAATAAAAACTAAATGTAGATAATACTTTTTGTTTTGATATTTTTTAATCAACTTTTTAAGAAAACAAAAAGTTTTTATCATTGATTCATCTTACATAAACCTAAATTAATTGTCTTAAATAGAATCAATCTTTTATAAGTGTTGCTTTATAACCTTTTGTAATACCTTTATAATGTAGCTCACTAATTTGAAGCCTTAATAATTAAAGTAATTGTGGGTGTCCCTCTTGTTTTCTTAAATTAGAATAAGTATACACATCCTTCATTCATTAGGTATCTTTAACTTTTTCAAAATTCTAAGAAAGAAAATAATTAGCCAAATCACTCTTTTTTTCCTTAAGGTCTTCCAAGATTCAATTGATATTCCATTTAGTGTACACATTCTTCCACCTCTCATCTTTCTTGAAGTCACTCTCACTTTTGAAACATAAATAACTTTAGTGTAATTATCTTTTCCATAAATTCACTAAGGTAGTCAAAAGTACTTTGATTGCCCTTATTACAAAGTTTGTTAAAGTATATTTTCCATCTTATTTTAATCTCATCCTCTTTTATCAAGACTTTCCATTCATTATCTTTAATGTGTATGACTTGATTAAGATTTTGTTATTTTGTTTTCAAATTCAAGCTAGCTTATAAATTTCATTTACCCTTACCTTGGTTCTAAGTTACTTATATGAATTGCTAAATTTATATACTTAAGCCACCACAACATCCTTCCTTACCTCTTTTTTAGCTAATTTATATATTTTCTGTATTATCATCCTAACACTTAAGAAATTTTTTATAGCATCTCATTTTTCTTTTAATGGCATCTTGAACTTCTTAACTCTACCACCAAGTTTCTTTTAATGGTGAATTATTTCTCTTGTCTACTTTTAAGGTCTCAATTACTACAATATGAATACAATTTATCATTACAAACTATATAGTATAGATATTTATATGAAAATTTTAATCTCTTTCCTTTAACAATTGATTTTGAAATGCTAACTTTTTTTCATGGTTTTCACAAGTTTCACTATTTAATCTTGAATTTTTGCATCCCTTTCTCTTCCTTGTTTCACATTTAACAAGGATATCAAAGACAACCAACTTATATTGTGTAGTAAGTACTTCTCTCAATATGGCTTTACAGTTCTTACAGAAAATATAATTTGTATTTCTTGTCAACAAAAGTCAATCTAACTATTTTGTGCTCACTTTTAAAAGGAATCAAATGTGATTCTCTTGTTTTTGAAAGTAAGTGTTGATTAAAGTTAAGTTTTAAGCTATAACAAAATTCATAATGGTTTCACTTTCATTTTTATACCATTTGTATCTAAATATTCTGCATATTCTCTTAAATCCTATTATATCATTACCTATATGCTTATTCAAACTACCTCCAATAAAAAAATTTTTATTCCAATAAAATTTGTTATAAGATAACTATTTATGTTATTTCAAAATCTCTTATTTTTAGTTTTGGTTAATCCTACCTATAGAGTATTGGCATTAATAACATTAATCATTTCTTTTTCTAGCATAAACTTTCTTGCCTTTTGTTGAACATATGCTACATCAATTCAAAAGCTTCTTTATATAGATACAATTAATAAAATATAGAAAAACCATTCCTACTATTGAACATTCAAATATAATATGCCTCTAATAAATAAAAAAGAAAGAAATCTATATTTAAAATACTTTTTTAAAAAATGTATAATGATTCACGCTTTGCATTTTAAAATATAATAAAAAATACATTATGACTAATAACCTTTAGTCAAATGTAATAAAAATAATGAAAAGACACGTAAAGTCATTTATTTTAGCAAAGTTTATAATGTTCCAAAAAAAAAAAAACTCTAACAATTAACAAAATTTTAAAAAGGAACAAATATTAAGACATCTTATTGTATAAAATTTCTAACAACAATATTGTGATTAAAAATATCAATACAACAAATAATTCAGTCTCAAAATCAAGAGATAAAACCATTTTGTTTTTTGTTTCTCGATAAAATAAGAGTAATTTAATCTTCTTATAGCATTTGTAATGTTATTTTTATAATTATTTCAAATTTTTATTAACAAAAACTTAAAAAAGGCTAATTGCTATCATATTTAAATATTAGTATTATTATTATCCTAAATCAAAGTATATTAAATGTAAATTTTTCTAAGAAGAATGAATAATTTTATTTTTGTACCTAATATTTAATTTTTTTTTAAAGAAAAAAAAACCTTAGTAACTTGTTGACTCAAATTCATCAATTTAGTACCTTGTAGTTACTCGATTAATTAGTTTAGATCTAATCCATCAAAAATTCTGATGGGCAACAAAAAGTGGGATCCACCAATTTGTTTGGAAATCAATTGGATGTTTGAAAAATCATGATAAATTATAGAAGTATCACAAAATGTAATTATTGTATCAAAAAAGATTCCTAGTTGACCTATTATATATTTTAATTCTAGATTATGTATATGAGTTCACAAAAATAGTTGTTATGAATTATGGAACAAGATTACAAGAAAATATAGTTTAAAAATTATATATTATAAAATTTGAATCGACAAAAAAAATAATATCAGTATGATATTCTTGCAATGTAAAAGTAAAACTAATTTTTAATATAATACGTGGGGTCTCATTTTCTGAAGATCTAACAAAATTCTTAACAGATTGGAGATAAATGTTCAACGGTGCCTACCAAATGAACTGGAAATTGTAACCTCTAAGGGAATTTCGGTCAAACTTAGAACGCACCAAAGTATTCCCCCCCCCCACAACAAAAAACAAATTCCAAATCAATTTTGTTGTTTCAAATCCTTAACAATGCACCGTGCTCCGTGTGTGTGTGTGTGTGTGTGAGAGAGAGAGAGAGAGAGTGAGAGATCAGGCTTAGGCCTCCATCAAATTTTTTGGGCCCTTGAGCCCAAATCAATGCCACAGTTTCCCACATATAGTGCCAGGTACATTGACATTCCTGGCAAAGTCAATCGGAGGCAATCAACTGCCTCAAACTCAATATTTCTAGCAATCAATTAATGTTATCAACTGGTGATACTTAATGTTGAGATATTGTCCGGTAGTTGAGATTTTAGGCAACCCTATGTGACAAGAAAGTCATTCACAATAGATAAACTACCCCCTTTTAGCTGTTTTCTATCTGAATGGAAGTGCATTGTTAAGTTAGAATATGATAATGGCGGTGGTTGCATTTCATATCATTGCATAAAATTAATCTTTATATTAAGGTGGAATATGGACCCAGAAATGCCGGTGTTCTTATGGGTTTCTGGGTGGTCATCAATGATCATTCGTCCTCATCATTAACAGCGTTCAGTTTCTTTCAATGATAATAATTATTACACAAGAGACAACTACGTAACAGTAATATAATAGCATTGTTCTCGTCATTAAATAGAGTTGTGCTACTTAGTCTTTATTATTATTATTATTATTATTATTATTAAATGACAGGCTCTGTCTTCATCCATCTACAGGACATGGCCTATAATTTGCCGTCAAATTTATGTTTACTTGTGTTTAAAACGTAAGGGAGCTCCGTTTTGCTTGGTCTTGTGTAGGATCATGATGCTCATGGCCCTTTAACCGTATCACATCTCTACCTACCATTGGAGTCATGTCATATCTAGCACCAAAGCTTTTGGTTCAAATCTCCGAATCAATGGATGAAAAAATAATCATCTTCTTGTTTCTTTTTTCCTTTTTTTTGGTGGATTTTGATTTTGGTGCACATATGAACACCCATGCTTGACGTCCGCCTTTTTTAACTTCCTGTTTTTACAAAAATGAAAACAAGCTGATTTTTAGTCAGTTAAATCTGGTATGATCCATGAAGATTATCCTCCTAACCTATAAAATTGTTTAATTTGCAAGCTAAAGGTTGATGAGTAATCCAAACAC
Source organism: Bruguiera parviflora (assembly GCA_019804595.1). Lineage (NCBI taxonomy): Eukaryota > Viridiplantae > Streptophyta > Magnoliopsida > Malpighiales > Rhizophoraceae > Bruguiera > Bruguiera parviflora. Next base: position 1,473,541 of record CM034053.1, read on the forward strand.
AGCTTTAAGAATGGAAATACTAAAATATCAAGCATGTTGAGAACACTTTTTTTTTATTTTTTTTCTCACATCGGAATTAACATTTATATTTTGCCATAATTTGAAAGAGTTAGGTTTTGAATTCTCAACCTTCTTCTACTTGTAGCTCTCCTCTCGTGGCAAACCCAGCTAAGATTGGTTGTTTTCAATCACACATTTCGGAATCGTCTCTGTTTAGCATGTAAATCAAATGTAATAAATTATATCGTATTTACATTTTTCGGTATAAATAAAATTTCACTAAAAGAAACCCTTTTTTTTTTTTTTCTTCTTCTTCTTCTTCTTCTTGGTTTGGGGATAGAGACTTCCGCTAAACAAATGTATTTAAAACATGCTCAAAGATGACAAGTTATTTAAAATATTTTCTATTTTGGATGAATCAAAAAAGAAAGAAAAACAAAAAAAAACAAAGAAAGTACATATCAATCCAACAGTTAAGCTACAAGAAAGAAATAAACATACTTGGTCCAAAAACAAAAATTACAATAGAATCTTCCATACTAGATTCTCATAATGCATAATGGAAATCAAATAATTTGTCGGTGAGAGTGTGACCGTGTACTTTTAGGGGATGATGCTAAATAACTCTATCTACCGACCCATAATGATTAATAGTAACACAGTTGCATGTTTTTTTCTTTTTTCTTTTTCTTTTTTTTTTTATTAAAAACAAAGAGATAACAAGTATAAGTGGCATAATAACATATTAATAATTGATTGTGGTGAAGTTAAACTGCTAATAATTTCAACTATTTCTTTTCAAAAATAAACTCTCAATTTGAGTTTGCATTCCCAAAATCGGCACGAGAATTTTTTGCTAGGCGACAGCCAAAATAATGGGTGGGGAGTTTTGAAAAGAGTGGAATGCAAACAATTTTACACTTATTTTTAATAAATAGATTTAAACTGGTAAACCTCCAAATTTCCAATGGAATAACCAGGCTTCTCTCACTCCCATTGAAGGGAAAGAAGAAAATTGTACTTTGCCACATCCTCACTCCACGTACTGCCACAAGAAGTTGTAGTGACAGCAAAGCGAAAACCAAAGCATCTGAGCTGTCTGCTCTCTTCGACCACAAGCCCATGGTCAACACATATACATCCAGAAATAAACAGGAGAGGACCTCTCAATTAGCTGTTTATAATTTGTCACCCAAAAACAAATATATATATATATATATATATATAATTAAAATACATTTAAGTGAATGTAAAAGTAATAAGTTAAAAATATATAGAAAATATTTTTTATATATAATATAAAAATTAATTAGATTTACTTAAATAGTTTAAAATAACTCTTTTTTTTTTCTTATAATTTACTCTTTGTTTCTCTGTGTGTGGAAAAACATTACATCAACCCACCACAGTCGCCACCTTAGATCTGTTCAATCTCTCCACAATGTACAGCGTCAGATTTCTGTGAAGGAAGATCGGTAAAATAGACAGAGAGAGTGTCTGTCGGCAGTTCACGTGGGACCCCACGAGTTCACATGGGACCCGTATCCTCGAAAGGGAAATAGAAAAAAATATCATCAACTTTCCCTGCGGCTCTCATGGCCATTAGGCGTCTCCTTCTACAAGCTCTGCCCCACGTGCTGGGCTGCATCATTTCCTGCTGTCTGCCTCTCTCTCTCTCTCTCTCTCTCTCTCTCTCCCTCGCTCAATGTGATGGTCCATTATGTGAAGCATCTAAGGAACGGCTATGAAACAGCAGTAGAACTCTAAAAATTGGATCTTTGATCTCTCTTAGTGAATTATTCTCTGTCTCTCTCGCATCTCCTGCTTTCTCTCTCTTTTCTCTGAGAATGGATTCAAGAACCCTTCTTGAACATGCTCTATTTCAGCTCACACCCACCAGAACCAGGTATATTTTCATGCATATTGCTTTTCAAATAGATTCTTTGTGGTTTGTGTGTTTTCTCTCTTCTGGGGGGAGGCTAATTTTGTGCATTATAATTCTTGAAGATGTGAGCTGGTGATTTTTTCTGGTGGAGTTAGTGAGAAACTGGCTTCTGGACTACTTGAACCGTTCATTTCACACCTAAAGACGACCAGAGATCAGATATCAAAAGGTGGGTACTCGATCACTCTTCGTCCTGTGGCCGCAAACGCCTCCTGGTTCACCAAAGCCACTCTTCAGAGGTAACATTTACACGAATCTGCTTTTTCTTGGTTACTTTTGCTTGCATGTTGCATGTAACGTTAAAACGCTGTGCTTGTTGAGGATACACTAGCAGTGAAAAGAGGAAAAGAAAGACTTTTGGTCCTTGAACTTCGTTGAAGTTTGAATATTACACAATTGGCTTTGATTAGGTTTGTAAATGCTTTGGACTTGGTCTAGGAATCCAAGTTCCTTGCAACATCGTTATTGAGAAATCATATTCTTCCACCTTTTAGATCAAATAAAACCTTTATATGATGCTGAGTAGGTCATTTCCAAGTTTATTCATTTCTGAATTGGGTAGGCTCTGAATTAGTGTTTACATTAAAAGAATATAATTTTGGTGGATCATGTTCTCTTTGGATAGCAAAAGCAATCGTAATCTGGTTGCCATAGATGGACTTATCACTCTGAGTATGGTACTTAGCTTTTCTTTATTGTGGCAGATTTGTGAGATTTGTTAGCACGCCAGAAATTCTTGAGAGATTTGTAACAATAGAAACAGAGTTAGAGCATATTGAGAGTTCAGTTCAATCAAATGAATTGCTGAATGCCGATGTGGAAGGTATGCCTGTACTGTATTTTCATTTTCTTGTCATAACTATCTCTGCCAACCATTTGTCTCATTGAAATCAAGCTCAAGGATGATGTCTGAACTAAAAATTGACTAGACTTAGTGTCGTCAAAAAGTTTCTATCTTCTTGTCTGACCATGTTCACTAACCTGTTATTGGTTGGAAAATGTTGCAGGTGCTGCTGGGAACTTCCAAAAGTCAACTCCTTCATTTAAGGTACATGATTGCTCAAAACCCCAGTGCCACATGTTCTGGTTCATTTTTCTGTCAATCTGCCTGTCAAAAATTAAATCTTTTCTGCTGCTTCATTTTAGTCCAAAGGAGATTACACTGGAGACAATGATGCTGTACAGGAAGAAAACTCCAAGTAAAAATATAGTCTTGCAATTGATAATACTTGATAAAGTATACTTGATTTGATCTATCTAAGTTATAATGCTTCTGAAACAGGTTTCGTCTTCAACGTGCTCTGGAAACTAGAAAAGCTGTTCTCCACAAAGAGCAGGCAATGGCTTATGCTCGTGCTTTAGTTAGTGGATTTGAAATGGATGGCATAAATGATCTTGTGTCATTTGCTGATGCTTTTGGAGGTTCACGTTTAAGGTATAAAATGACAGAATAATGGCCTTTTTTAGCTTTTGGACTTCACAATATTGAACATTTTCTTTGAACTAACTGTTTTTTGTATAATGACATAGAGTATAGTCTTTTCTGGTGTTCAATATTTATGATTGCTTTGATGTAAACAAAATCATAAAAGCTTTTGATTTTGGGTGCTCTTATCCAGAAACATGTGTTGCAGATTGGTCCTAATTGAGTATTTCTGAACAAGGTTTTTCAGATAGTCACAATCAAAACTGGTCCCTTCTTTTGCATTTTAGCTGGTTTTGAGCTGTATGCCTGATTTGAGACAGGGAAGCATGCTTAAATTTCATGGAATTATGCAAGAAAAAGAATCAAGATCGTCATTGGATGCATGAGGTAGCAGCAATGCAGGCATCACGATTGGATTTGCCTTGTGTTGGAACTTCTGGAATCATACTAGCTGGTGAGGAAAATTACCCTGGTGGGAGTCAGAATGGCTCAACAGATGCCTCTGACTCAGCTTTAAGTCTTGGAAGTTTAGACCTAAACAAAGGTACGACTGAGTATGGAGATTAACCTGTACTACCAGAGGATCAATGAGTCATGATAGCACACAGACACTTGTGTGATTTCTTCCATAAATGTTGGCAGTTTTTCAGGGTCTTTTTTTTTCTGTTTTCACCTTGTTAGAAATATAATTAAGCATCATTTTTCTATATCTGAAATAGTCAGATTTAGTTTACTCTCTCTCTCTCTCTCTCTCTCTCTCTCTCTCCCTGTATATATACCTGCTTGAGTGTTTGGGATATAAGCAATGTCATATTTGCATTCCTCATTATTACCTACTATGCAAGTTTGTTGTCTATCCATATCTGTGACTTATTATATATGTTCTGTTGGATGGTTACTATTGCTCCTTTAATAGCTTCAGCCAACCTCTTGCTTACTGGTTATTTTTATGAGAAGACATTGCTGGAGGAGTTGATAAAGTGCAATCTGACAAATTTTTGGTGCTGATGACTACATTTGCAGATGGTAGTTTGCCAACATCAACTCAGATGCACTCAGCAGATGGAAAAGCACAATTGCCAATGCCATGGCCAAATCATCTTCCTCAATACATGCACAACTTTCAAGGTGCTACGTTTCCACAGGTGCCTCCATATCAGGGCTATCTTTTTCCTGGTATACAGTTTACCCCACCATATTTTCCAGGGAATAATCAATGGCCTCCAAATGGGGATGATTCCAGCCTTAACCATGATTGGGAAGGTGATGATCGTAGAAATCATAAATCTTCACTGAGGAAAAAGAAGAAATCAAAAGACCAAGAAACTTTAGACCAAGACGATTCGACTGACCCTAATAATTCCAGCTCAGAGACTGAATCAGATGAAAAGCAGCCTTCAGTGGAGCCCCCACATAGGAAAAAGGTTGGGAAGAAGTCCTCAAGAAAGGTTGTTATCCGCAATATTAACTACATTACTTCCAAGAGAGATGGAGAAAAAGGCAGCATTTCTGAGGAGACATCTGATGAGGAGGAATTCATTGATGGAAAAGCTCTCAAGCAGCAGGTAGAGGAAGCTGTTGGTTCATTTGAGAGAAGACATAAATCAGGCCAACATCATCACAAAAAGTCAGAGCGCCACATGAGAGGTGGATCAGATGCTGCTACTGATCAGGAGAATAACCCAGTGGCCCTTGAAGGAGAAAGTCGAAAGGACCACTGGGGTACCTTTGAAAACCTTCTGATGAAGGACAAGGATATGGACTCCTCAGAAATTGATCAACATCCTTCATTGGTTCGGGAATACATTAGTAACAAAAGCTCTGAGGAGGGAAGGTCATTGGCACTGAACTTGGAATATGAGGGAGTAAAAAGACAACCAGCAATTTCAAATGACTCCTTCATTGCAGAAAAGAGGGAAATTACCGATGCAGGTGAATCAAGGGTTGGAGGCTTTGAAGCTGGAGACCACCCAATGACAAAGAAAAGGGATAGCACATATGAGGAGTTGTTATTTTCTCAAAGAACTGAGGAATCAGGGTGCTCTTACCAACCAATGGTTTCTGATTACTCTACTGAATCACCCATAGTCAGAAGTCAAAAGAAAGGAGACTGGTTTTTCAGCAGCCAACTAGATCGGCCAGCTAATAAGGATGAAAACATGGACCTCAAAACATTTTCGGGTGCTTATGATTCTTCAGTATCTAACAATCATTTCCACATTGAGAAAAATAAGAAAGAAGTTATAGCTGATGACTCATTCATAATCCAGGCTCGACCATTGGTAGATGATCAATCTGTTTCACAGCTGATGACAGGCATAATCACGGTTTCAGATATAGTTGAAGTTGCCCATTACGGGAATGTAACCCCTGAAATTTCTCATGATAATGGTCAAGCATGTGGTTCCCTTGAACCAGATGACCTTTACATGGTACTTGATCGTGATTCAGCTGCTGAGCATGTGGGGTCAACTTGGACTCCAGAAATGGATTATGAAAAGGATATTTTATCTGCCGAAGCCAACAGAAGGCAATCAGATGTGGAACCAAATGCCAACAATGTCAAGCTTCCTAAAAGTAAGGGCACCAATGGTAAAACTAGTGAAAGTCCAGGCGGAAAAGTTTCAGGTAAAGAAATCAGGTCAAAAGTTTCAAATGGATCTCTTGGGAGGAGCAGGTCAGACATTGTGCCAAAAACCAAGAAACCACCTTCTGGAGTCAGAAATATAGTACAGAAGAGCAAATCAGAGAAGGTACTACCACTTAGCAAGCATTTAATATATACTACATAGCCTGATAGTCTGAGAGAAGATTAGAAAAATGAACTTTTTGGAAGGAAGCATCTTTGTTTTCTGGACTCTATATTGTTTTATTGTGACTGATGGGGCAATAGAATCAAACAGGATGATATCTTTCATTTTTCTTAGAATATAAAATTTCCCTAAGTTGCTTCCCTCCATTCTATTAACCCCTCTTTTAAATTATTTTCTCACTGCAATATCTTCTTGCAAATAGGAAGAAGAAAATAGGAAGAGAATGGAGGAGTTACTCACTCAACGGCAGAAGAGAATTGCTGAAAGGAGTGCCGGTGGGAGCATTTCAACAACTTCCAAGAAAATTCTGGCAGACAAACAATCTCTGGGAACTTCCACGAAGAACGAGAAGCCAATGATTCAACCTCCAAGTCAAGAGAATAAGAAATCAGTATTTAGGAACTCTACCATTGATCGCCTTGCCGCAGCTCGGAGAACTCCAAAGGTGGAATCAGTTCAATCAAAGCCTTCCCAACCCAAAAAAGCAACCTCGAAAGTAAGTTTATCTCAGAAGACTGATGGTAGTAACAATAAAAACACAAGTTCAAGTATAGTCAAAGATGATGCCATGCTGAAGAAGGATGGCATTGTTGCCAAAGTAGAAAAGTCAACAGAGTTTGAAGCTCCCCAACTGAGACCAACTGCAGATTCCATTGATAATTTTAGAGACATTAAAGAATTACACAGCATTGCTTCTATGGAGAAGAATGAAGTTGTTAATGTCTCACAAAGAGATAATTCGGATGATAAAGGCAGCAATGGTGTATCACTCCATATAGCCATGTGTGCACAAATTGATTGCTTGCAAGGTGGGGATGATGAATTACCTAAAGCGGCTTCAGTTCATTATGAAGACAGACGAGATTCTGTTCATCATGGTGATTATACTTCTGACACGATGATACATCCAGTGCCAGAAGCGCCAAATAAGGCTATGTACCTTTCTGCTGTTAACATCAGGGAGAGTGATGCCATAAGTGAAATTTTGCATTCACCCCAGAAATCTGAGATTGAAATATCAACCCCACCACCTGATGAAATAAACACAGAGCCAATCCACTCCAGGAAGAAATGGAACAGTGATGAAAGCTCTCCTAAAGCGGCTAAAGGTTTCCGGAAGCTTCTTTTGTTTGGCAGGAAAAGCCGCACCTCTGCTGAAAACTGATTTTACATGATAAAGTTTCGTAAAGCTTCATAAACTGTTCTCCCTTTGTGATGCTTTGATGTTTTCAGATTGCTGTCGATGAAAACAGATCCCTTAGCAGGAAAAAAAAAGTACCAAAAGAAGAGTGAAACAGGTAGACGGCTCTCATACATAATAAGGCCTTTTGGGTTGCTGCCATGTGAGATTTGCATACAGTTTTTTTTTTTTTTTTTTTTTTTGTCTGATAAGAACTGCGTGAGACATTGTTTTTTGCAATTTATCCTGTAAAGAATTATTACTCCATAGTTAAGTATTTTGGATCTCTAATGATCTAAACTTGCACTCCTCTGAGTTTACTTGTAATGATTGTCAAGATATTCTGTTTGTATGTATCACAAAACCCTATAATGCATTGTTGTTATTTTGTCAATAAAATTCATTGCTCTTTCTTTATTAGTTACTATTCATGCTGATAATTAAGGGTTTTTGTTTATTCCTTAAAAAAGGACGTGCCAAGAATTTTGCACAGAGATGCTTACTATTTATTGAAAACGGAGAAGATGTTTGGTTGCAGTGTCAAAAATGTTTTCTTGCTGTAAGCTGCTTTATAGAATTAAATGTTAGCTAATATGACTATTCATGCTGATAATTAAGGGTTTTTGTTTATTCATGCGATTTTTCTGTGAACGTCCTTACCAATACTCCTAGCACGCTGCAAATCACCATTACATAAATTAATCTTTCTAGGTTTCCTGATAAATTTTGAAGCGGGCATGCAATCCTCGTCGCTGTCACTGCAATTATCTTGGATGTGCAAATCCATGGCTGCGGCTTCCTGCAAGAATTTTGGAAAGATTTTATTTGAGGCTTAAACAGCAAACAATATGAAATCTAGCTCTGTTGGCCCAGACCAGAAAGCCGGCACAAGCTTGATGTTAAGATACAAACACCCGCCTGCTGATATTGTGGTCTGGGGCTTGGTCTAAAATCCCGGACCTCATATTCACTCGCTATTTCATTCATTAGATTGAGCTTCTCACTATCTGGAACTGAATTGAGACATAAGCTCTCCTTTATCCGAGAGCTCACAGGATTTCCAGGCAATAATTCAGCATTCCTATGGTCATATTATCAACAGTAGCGCACCTTTAACAGGTTTCGCGTCAATACATCTCTTGACACAGCTAATATTAAGCTTGACAATGCCTGGTTAACATCAATACTCAAGTATTGCTGCGGCAGTAAACTAGCAGTAATGAAACCCAATGAACAATCAAACAAAGAAAACTCTTGAATAGGTAAGAAGGATGGTGAAGATATTAATCGTCAAAAGAAACTGCAGTATTGAATTGCTAGAGTAGCATATTAAGGGCCTAAAGACATTTTATGTACCTCTGCATGCGGATATGGGAAATGTTGTTCATGATACATTGACATGATGCATTAATCTGATTTTATGCAGACAATAGGCACAAATCCTTGTAGGCTCGCTCAGCCTATTCAGATATCACCAAAAAGTACGCTTAACAGGAAAAGAAAAATAAGAAGTTAGTCACAGCTGCAGAAGAAGATCATTTACCCTATCAAGGGCTTGCTTGAGCCACTTCGGAGGATCTGAGCAATATCTGCATGTGATTGCCTTCGTATTCTCTCTTCTTGTCTTCTGCGTAGCCACATAAAGTTGAACTTGCTTAATCGAGCTCTTGCTGTAGCACGTATAAATATAATAAAACTTATAAGCAATCAATGGTTAGACTTCGAACTAAGGGTGACAAAATATCATCTAATCCAAATAACCTAACTTAATAAGCTCGAAATGCAACTTCATCTAGTCCAAATTAATTGAAAAAGTCAATAACCTATAATGCAATACACCTTAAGCCGAAATAATGCAAACTTGAAATGATTTAAAATGCAATTGATTTAAAATTTAATTAACTCAAAATATAATTAATTCAAATTTAAAAATCTAAAAATAAAATTAAAATTTAATATATTAAAAACTTTATAAATCTAAAATTAATAAACCTGAATGACTTAAGAATTGAAAAAATCTAACGTAAATTTAATTCAAACCAACCATTTGTCAATAATATTTAGAACTTAAAAAATTGATATTTATACAATAATGATATTTTCATAGATTCTTATTATTTTATATTAAGTAAAACATATGGTGAAATTAAAGAATCAAGATTCTACTATATTTAATGACCTTCTTTTTTTAGTAGAGAAAGATAAGGAGGATTGCATAGGAAGAAAAAAAGTTGTAAGGCTACCAAAAGTTTTTTTCTTTTGTATGTTCATTCATATGTATAAAATTACAAAGTTAAGTATATAAAAACATCAGTGTTTTTTAATAGTAATTTGTACTTCAACAATTACATTATCAAATCTATGAATTAACTTTATACTTAATAAATTTTAAGTATACAAAATATCATAAAGACAATTATTATAAAGTGCCCTATACTTAGTCTTATGCTAAACTGACTCACTACCTTCAAAAGTAATAAAGGTGAACTAAAAGATTATAGATAAACATAGCTTTATTGGAGATCCTTTAACAATTATCATAACAACGTAGACAACATCGTTAACTCTAAAAAAATGCAATGTTCAATTTCAATCTTCTTTACTCTTTAGAATTGTAGCATTAGATACCCAATTTCTCCCTTAATAATTCAAATTTTATACTAAGCAAAGGTTTCGTAAAGATGTCAGTAACTTGATTCTCTAATTAACAAAATATTTGTTGGACTTCTCCTCCTTCTTGAGCTTTTATGAAAAAGTGTAGTTTAATTGTAAAACATTTGGTTCTATCATGATGCACAGGATTTTTAAAAATTGCACTCATTACATAATTATCACAAAAGATTGAAGTTGGTATGGTTAGAGTTTGTTATAGGTCTATAAGTATCTTTTTAATCCAAATGGATTTATTTACAGCAATTGTTGCAATTATTACTTGATTATCACAAAAAATTAGAGTTGGTCTAGTTAGAGTTTTCTGTAAGTCTAAAAACATCTTTCAAAGCCAAATGACCTAATTAATAGCAATTGTAGCAATTACATATTTAGCTTTAATTGTTAATTAACCTAATACATGTTGCTTCTTAGAATTTTATTAGAAGAGACCAACTTTAAATGCAAAATAAAACCCTGATGTGCTTCTTATATCTTTATGAGAACTTGCCTAATTACTATCAGTAAAACCTAATAGCTCAAGTTTTTCATACATTTAAAACATAATTCTTAAATCAAGTATGCCTCTAATGTACCTCAAAACCCTTTTTGCATTTCTATAATGCATCATACTATATTAATGTATAAACTTAAAAAATAAATTGGTTGCTTATATAATGTCAAGCTTAAAGATTATTAAATATAAGAAGTATCCAATAATGCATCTATAAAGTGCTTCATTCACCTTATTAATTATATCATTCTCGACTAGTTTGGCATTTACAACTAGGAGAGTAGATATTGGCTTACATTCTTCATATAAAACTGCTTGTGTATCTCTTTTGTATACTTTGTTTGACAAACAAAAATCCTTTAATCAAACTAATACTCTTGAAGTCAAGGAAAATTTTTCTCATGTTAATCATTTCAAATACCTTATATATTTCCTGTTCAAACTACAGAATTGACACAACATAATATATTATAACCAAAATATCATTTACATATAAAGACACAATAAGGACTTGACTCTTAAATTTCATAACAAATAAGATAGCTTCATTTATCCTTTTAACAAACCTAAGTTATAATAGATAGTCATTAATTCTACTAAACCAAACTTTAGAAGCCTGTTTAAGTTTATATATAGCTTTTTTTAGTTTATAAGCTTTGCTTTTTCATCCTTTACCATGTAACCTTCGGGTTACTCAACATAAATGTCTTCCAACAATATACTATTTAGCAATGCAGAATTTACTTCAAGATGGTATACTTTCCAACTTTTGTATGTAAGAAATTTTAAGAGCAACTTGATGGTATCTAATTTGGTTACAAGAGCAAAGATATCTAAAAAATCAACATTATACTTCTATAAGTAACCTTTAACTACTGATCTAGCATCTAATTTATTTATGATCCTATTTATATTTAGTTTCCTTTTAAAAATCCACTTGACTCTAATAACATTTTTGTCTTTAAGTTTATGAACCAAAAATTAAGTTTGATTATTATTAAATACAAACATTTTTTCTTGCATTGCTAGTTTCCATTCAATTATTTTTACTACTTTTATGTAGTTTACAAGCTTTAATAACCTAACTTTTCTTATAAATATCAGTGAGAGATCGAGTTCTTCAAATAGATTCTTCATTATAATTTGCATCACCTGAGTTACTGTCTTTTGCTACATCAAAATAAGATCTTTAAAAATGACTAATTTCAAAATCTTGAGCATCAAATTCTTTTCAATTCTAACCTACAAACTTATTAAATTTAACATCCCTACTAACAAAGATATTTTTAGACTAAATATCATATATTGTATATGTTTTAAAAGTATTGTTATAACTAATAAATATAATAGCTTTAACTTTCTCATCCAAGTTTTTTTTTTATTTAAGTACAAGAGTATAACATTAATATCTAAAAATTCTTAAATGTTTGACTAAAGATTTAATTACAAAGCAAACCCTATAAAGTGTTTTGTTTTAAATAGTTCTAATAGGGAGTCTATTTAATAGATAGACTGAAGTATTCATAACCTTAACTAATAATTCTTTAGGCAAATTCTTTTCATAAAAAAAATTTCTAGACATTTTCTAGTTTTTTTTTTTTTTCTCTTTATACTCACCTCATTTTGTGTGGGATGTATAGAGTAAAGAATTGATAATTTTTGCTTATTATAATATAAACTTTTTAGAATATGTTAGATGTAAACTCTATTTTATTATTAAACCTGAGAGCTTTGACCTAATTTATTTTTTACCGAAGTTTTGAAAGATTGAAATACATATGACACCTTAGATTTAAACTTTAGAAAATAAATCCAATAATATTTAGAATAGTCATCAATAAATAAGATAAATATTTAATTATCATTCAAAGACTTTATGATTATAAAACCATACAGGTTAATATATAGTAATTGTAACTTCTTTTTGGCCTTTCAAGCTTAATCAACTGGAAATAAAAGCTTGGTCTACTTGCCTTATTGACAAGCTTCATAGGCTCTTTCAAAATAAGTGAGCTTAACTAAATCTAGAACAAGTTCATTTTTTTGTAGATTTTGCGAGCTAATATAATTATAATGTCCTAACCTCTTATATCAAAGGATTGACTCATCATTTGTTGCTGACATAACAATATGATACAGTTGATCAAATTCCAAAGAGAACTTTTACCTTTTATTAGAACTTTTATAACTTCATCATTTTTATCTAAAGTGTTATATGCATTACATTTAAATTACAAAGAACAATTTTTTTCTAATAATTGACCCACAGTCAATAAATTATTCTTAATTTTAAGTACAAATAGTACATCAATAATGCATTCAGTACTTGATGGGGTTAACACAGCCACAATACCTTTACCTTAAGCTTAAAGTAAGATCTCATTTCCAATTCTCACTTATGATACATAAGACTTATTAAGGTCTTCAAAAACTTTAAAAGAAAAAAACATATGATGTGTACATCTATTATCAATAAGCCAAGATTGACCATATTTACCAACTACACTACAATTAATAACAAACAACTCTTCCTCTATTAGTTGGTTTTCTTTATCTATAACATGAACTTGTTGTCTTTTCTATTACTTTAGCTACTTCCTTTTAATCTTACAAATTTTGTCAACATGCCCTTCCTTGTTGTAAGAGGAACAAAAAGCATTTAGTGTTCTCTAACAATCCTTTACAAGGTAAGTTATAGACTTACTGCTCTAAGCATTTTTCCTTCCTTGCTTGTCAAGTTAACCTCTTCTATAAATATCTTTGCCTTTTGTGCCTATAAGTAAAACACTCTCTGAAATGGCTTCAAACTTTAAGGATTTTGTAGCTTCTTATCTTAAAAACCTTTTTGACTCTTGAGCCTAAAGAGTATAAATCAAGTTTAACACAAAGACTTGAAATAGGTCTTTAAAGTCTTTTGATAAGGAGATTTTAGTTTCAAATCTATTAGGAACACTTACCAAGACCTTCTCTATTATTCTCTAGTTAAATAGGTCCTCTCTAGGTTCCTAATTTGGTTCATAACCTTTATAAACTTATTACTATACTCATTAATAATTTTTATATCTTTCATCTTTAATAATTCAAACTCTCTTTTAAGGTTCAAAACTTGCATGTTTATAGTTTTAACAAAGCCACCAAACTTATCTTTTAACTTCTCTTAGGCCTCTTTAGGAATTTTATAAGTTATGATCCTGTTAAATACCATTTCAAACACTACTGAATGAAAACAGGTCATGCCTTTAAAGTACTTTGCCATTTGCTCATTATGGTTCTTTAATTAAGCTACGGTCGGATTGACAAGCAAGTTAAAAGGATCTCCTTCTTACTCAGTAACCTCCCAAAGGTCATAAACCTTCAAGTAGGTCTTCATCATTACGAACCACTATATATAGTTTTCTCTTAAAAATTTTGGTAAGGAAAAAGATTGGAAATTGACAAAAGCCATTAGTATATCTTTGAAAGGTTGTATGAAGTCTTAGGTAGAGATTTCTAGTAGGTTTCCTTCTAAGTTCCTTAAATTGCCTTTAATTTTGCTCACTCATATGTTTCTTTAAGATCCTTAGAAGCTCTAGTACCAATGTTGTTTCATCTTAAGTAAAACATAACATAGACTTAAAAAATTAAGGTTCTGCTATATCGAGTGACCTTTCTTTTTTAGTAGAGAAAGATATAGAGGATTACATTGGAAGAAAGAGAGTTATAAGATTACCAAAAGTGTTTTTCTTTTATATTTTCATTAACATATATAAAGTTACAAGGTTAGATATATAAGAACATAAGCACTATGTCTTTAAATAATAATTTATACTTTAACAATTACATTACTAAATTTGCAAGTTAACTTTATAATTGGAAAATTTTAGATATACAAAATATCATAAAGACAATTAGCATAAGGTACCCTATACTAAGGCCTATGCTAAGCTTGTTCACTAACTTAGAAAGCATGAAAGGATGAGTTGAAAGATTGTAAATGAACATATCTCTTTAACAATCATAACAACTTAGACAACATCAATAACTCCAAAAAAAAATGTAATATTCAATTTCAATCTTCTTTAATTCTTCTCTTTTGACAAAGTTATAGCAATGCAACCATAGAATTTTTTATAGGCTTTAATCCACCACAATAGATTTCATGACAACAATAAACACTACAACCTTACTATTTGAAACCAACTTCAAATAGATAGATTAAGCAATTAACATTATAACAACTCACAAAAAAGCATGATTTACCACTACAACCACCATGATGTGTAAAACTTGATGAGATTAGCATGATTATTGTCATTTTACATATCAATGGGCCCTTGGCAGAAAACAATTTCTTTACAACAATAAAACTACTGATATTATGCTATCTCATTTTATATAAGAAAGCTAATGACTAACGAATTTATTTTGGCTATCCTTTAGAGGTTCATTTGAAATAATATTGAACCTGTCCTTTTTTATAGTTTGACATAATCCTCTCACGCTATACACAACAAACAGTTGTAGAGACAACTTTAGACATATCCAAAAACAACCCATTTGCTTCCAATTTAAATGCTACATGCCCACCTAACTCAACCCTTAAAAAAGTCAACTTAAATCACACGGCTAGCCTAGAATCATGCCGTCTACCATGGCTAAGCAAAAGTGAGGATGGACCGAGAGATTAGATGTGGAGTTACAACTTAGAGTCTCTTCTCCGTCTGGAGACCTTGGTCCACACAAGCAAAATTTCAACATCATTGGACCACATTCTGTTCTTTTGCTTTGAGATATTGCAATTAAAGAAGAAAAATAGAAAATGACAAGAAGACAGAGAATGGAGTTTGGCCTTTTATGTTTTTTTTTTTTAACAGAAAGAGCATTGTTATTATTAATTCTATTCTATTTTTTACGGAAAGCGTATATACGGTGAAACTTTTCTTACCATGTATGCAACTTTTTTTCTTTTTTTCTTTTTTTTAACACAATAATAATCAGCAGCTAATTTGTTAAAAATTAGAAAAAAAAAAGGAGAGAGGGAGGGGGGGGAACGTGTCTAAAGACACCGCAGGGGTGTAAAGCGCTCCCAAGCCTACGTTTCTATGAGAATTTTAAAAGTGGTGAAAGTTGAACCACCAACTTTCTCTCCGTTCAAAGCATTGGTAGCCACCCAAGTTAGCCTAAATATTATATATGCAATGCATCAAATAGAGACATAAATGAAATTCTTTCATTTATATGCAATAAAGTTAAATGGATCTCTGTTTCATAATATGTTCAGGAATAAAGATCATTGATCGGAGGATTGTAAATTCTCATATATTTTTTTATTATTGATATATATATATTCCACGACTTCACTTTTTCCATCCAGCTACAACTGCATCAACTCTGAATTGTGAAATACCGAGAAAGCCCTTGTAGCTGACTAACCTACCCCGGCAACAAACTGTAAAATAGTAAGCCTGCTGCTATAAATTATGGGGTTGGTTTACAAGTCATTGTGTGGAAGGTGAAACGCGCTTTTTTTATCTTTTGAAAGCTGGTATAATGTCATTTTCTTTAGGTAAATTCTTCCTTGGTTTTTACACAACCCTGAAATATTATAGTGTCTGCCCGGTTGATACATTGAGTGTTGAAGCTAGAGAGAAAGAAAAGGCAGGATCTCTCTGGTAAGTGAAGGAGAAAAGCCATGGCCTCAAAGCTACTTCTAATTGCTGTCTTCATCCTTGATCTAATTGCCTTTGCTTTGGCTGTTGCTGCTGAGCAGAGAAGAAGCACTGTGAGTAGTCCCCCTTCTCTTTCTTGTTCTTTTCCTTTGTTCTACGCCAACCAGACATTCAATGTTCTCAATATTATATTAATCAATTGATGGGTTTGCTCGGCTTGTGATGAGAAGAGCACGTAAAGAAATATTAAAATGGAAGATGCTGATCTTGGATTTCACGTGAGAAATTATGATCTCTGAGTTGTTGTCTTTCTTGTTTGCTAGCTGAGAAGTTGAACTTAAACAGTTGGAAAATGGATCTTGTATTTTTTTAGGGTGAGGGTTGAACACTGACTTATTATTGATCACATTCGAATATGATATGTAGCAATGCAGATTTGTGCTATTTCAGCAAAAGAGTTGGAAAACTGGGTTCTTTCCTATTTCATCATTTTTTTTAGCAACCAAATGGGATGGTCGTGAAGTTAGTAGTTGTGTTTTGAGTCACCACCAGATCTGTAGAGGGAGTTGACTTTTTTTTTTTTTTTTGGCTTCTTGCTTGAAGAGAAAAGAAAATTTCTATGATGAAGTAATTGGTATATGGTTGAAACGAAACTAAATTCCAGATCCAGCGGTGACAATGTTACTTTAGTAACAAAAACAACAGATCTTTCCTCCTTACATAACATTCGATCTTTTCTTTTTTAATTCATTGGAATTAAAGCCCACGTTTTGTGAGAATTTGAGGAAGTTGATGTTTGAACCACCAACCTCCCCAGGAGCAACCAAGCTAAATATTTTTGATTAGCATTCAACCCCTTAAATGTTAGAAATAAAACACACGAAGATGATAATTTCCATTGAAAAAGCTAGTCACGGTGGATTTTATTTGCGAGATTAGTCGGTAATCTTCAGTAAGTATACTAGTTATCTCTATGTTTTCTTTTTGATAAACACGTCAATTGAAGTCACCCTATCAGGTGTCAATAGCTGGAAAACTTGATTATTATTAGCTACTAATTCTGCAGAAGCAGAAGCCTTTTTCACATTTCCTCTTTTTGTAACTAGACTTGATCTAGATTGACCTTTACATCACACCTAATAAACCAAAAAAAAAAAAAAAAAAACAGAGAATGTGAATAAAATAGTTGTTCTGGGAAAAGCTGAAGAGGGGCTTTCCTTTTCTCAAGGCACATCTGATTTGCATCTAATTCTGGATATGGTTCTTTGATTTCTCTACGTTTGACTATCACACTAAAACTAGATCATTGTCTAAGAAAATTATGAAAAGTTCAAGGTGAAGAACTGAAGTAGAGGCTAGCAGACCTGCCAAGGCAGATTTCTGTTTGCTGATTAGCTAAAAAATTAACCAAATGTTGCTTTGCAGGCTGTGATCCAACATGACAATGATAAAAATTACAATTTCTGCGTCTACGATTCCGACATTTCAACTGGCTTTGGTGTTGGGGCATTCTTGTTCCTCATGGCTAGCCAAGTCCTCGTAATGGCAGCAAGTCGGTGCTTCTGCTGTGGCAAGCCTCTGAGTCCTGGCAGATCTAGAGCCTGGGCAGTTATTCTCTTCATAATTTGCTGGTACGTACGTGACCTTAAACCCCCGATTCATCTTTCAATATCTATAGCATTTGCAATGTACCTAACTGGACTTCTTTCACCTTCTGCCAGGGTGTTTTTCACCATCGCTGAGGCATGCCTATTGGCCGGTTCTGTCAGGAATGCTTACCACACCAAGTACAGGACTATTTTTGGTGTCGAAAACGCTCCCAGTTGCCAGACCGTGAGAAAGGGAGTTTTTGCAGCAGGGGCAGCTTTTACCTTCTTTACTGCCATAATCTCCCAGTTTTACTACGTCAGCTACTCCAAAGCCAGGGACGGCTTCCAGCAGCCATTTGGCAGAGACACTGGTGTGGGAATGGGAACCTACAAATGAGCATGGTTAAAGTGGACTACTTGGAAACTCTGCCTGAATACATGCCTTCTCACTTTGCTGATTTGAGTTTCATTTCTTGTACTAAATGTTCAGTTCAGTAGTTTATAGGTTTGTATCCTAAAAGACATACGCATGATTTTATTTTATTTTATTTTTTATATCTTTCATCTTTCATTCTAACGTTAAATTTTGTCTAAATAATAGAAGACTATCGTTGTATCCATACCAAAAGAATTGCGACACAAACACAGACATGCACGTCACAGACACCACAATATGCCAATTTTGAAAATTTTAAAACACAAATACAGTATAGATACAATTATATTTTTACACATATTATGGTCACGGTACCTCACAAATATTGTGACTTGTCAATTTTAAAAAATTTAGGACACATAAACACAATTATATGTATGGACACACGCACCCACACATTTATATTCTATCTATGTATTAAATATATTATGTGATTTTTTTATATATTATTGTTTAATAATTTTAATAGAAATTATTATTATAATTCCAAGCAATTATTATTGTTTAAAAAAATATATTATTATTTAATATGTATTGTGTTATCTCACAAATATAGATATACAGTATAGATTTTTACTTATAAGTGTAAAATGAATTTTTTGTTTAGATTTAATTTTTATTATTAAAATTACAAAAAATATTTCAGACATATTATTTTTAAACGTATTCTAAGCGTGTATACAATATGTCAAAAGCGTGCTCGAAATGTATCTGATTTTTTTTTTTTTTTAATTTACAAACACATTTTGACATGTCAAGCACTGGGCTGACAAAATATAAAGCTCTCCCGTGCCGTGTTTATGCGACCCAGTCTGGAATTTTACCTCTCTTTTGGTTAGCAGCTAAAGGCAAGAATCCCGAACACTTGCTATTTATTGTGAGACCCATGTGGGGGGGAAAAAAAAACGACTATTTTGCTGTGCAAACTAAAGGATTTGGCATCAACTTAGGAAATTTTGATTGATAAGCAAGCAGAGTGGCTTCCGAGGAGTTGAAGTCGGAGCTAAAATTTTGACTGTGGCGGCATGTCGGACATTCAATCGCAAGCCCAATCAAGCAATATATGCACTTGTATCTGATTCGCATCAACTTAAGCGTGTAAATGTAATTTTACCGAGATAGTTACAGGGACCGGGTTCGTGTGGATTCACGTGGATCCGGTCCAAGTAAGAATGACTTGGAAGAGTATCACATAGACAGCCGGCAGCTGAAAGTTTTCTCAAGAAACCTACTTCCATGAAAATTTGATTGTTCTCAGTTTTCCCGTTTTACAACTCCCTAATCTTCTCCTTCTGCACCGAAGATGCCTTAAGGAATCATGTCAGAGAAGACGGCAACTAAGTAGGTACATAATGTTTTGGCGGCAGAAGCATGGTGAGAATAGGTAATGTTTCCTATAAATAATCTTAAGATATACTCCTTCACACCTATTCAGGACTTGACTGGTAGAGTGCTCCGATAAATATTGAATTCTTACCACAAAGCTAATCTCCATTCTCCCAAGAAAGAAGCCACGGCCTTTGATCAGGACGCAATGTTGCCAGAGAACGGTAATCAGCTTACTGAATCTTAGCTTGATATCCAACCTATTGTCGATTGCTTTCTCGTGGCCTTCAATATTTCCCAGTTGTGCAGCTATTATAACATCCACAACTATGAACTTTGCCGAAGAGACATGATGATGAGCAAGCACTAAGATCAAGCATTCTTATGCAGATACTTCGTCGGCACAAGGTCCTGAGAACTTTTGTGACACAAAAACATAAATCAGAAATTTGTGTCAATTTAATGATGGCCAGGATGACTCATCATTCAAGGAGACCATAAAGACAACTTTGTTCAATGGACAATAAACTCAACTTACAAGATACAGAAGAAGAATATCTTCGGCCTAATCAACAACAAGCTAATATTGATCATTTTGAATGTGCGAAGATGTTATCAATCCCTTAAAAAAAATAAAGATAAT
Source organism: Bruguiera parviflora (assembly GCA_019804595.1). Lineage (NCBI taxonomy): Eukaryota > Viridiplantae > Streptophyta > Magnoliopsida > Malpighiales > Rhizophoraceae > Bruguiera > Bruguiera parviflora. The sequence goes on from CM034053.1 coordinate 1,493,710, forward strand.
AAAAAAAAACTGCATCTAAAATAAGCTACTACAAGCAACTTAGGTTATTCAGTAATGCAAGCCCAACATAGGACTAAATTTTAGTTCAGCACAATGAAACAGAGGAAGCCACCTCAAATCCTTGTACAAGACGAGTCAAAATCATCGGGAGCAACCCGAGCAATCCAATTACTGAGCGTCCGCTTAACATCAGAGTGGTTAACATAAGCCAACTCATACATGCTACACAAATTAACCACAAGAGTCTCGTTTAATGCCAAGGTAGGGATTCTCTCGAGTGAGTTCTCCAACACTTTAATCGAATCAGACAAATCCCTGAGGTACATCAAGCAAAGCGCCTTATTGTTAATTGCCACGACATCCGTGTGATCCCTCTCAATGCATTCCTCATACACCCCGACCGCCGACACATAATCCTTCCCAACCAAGTACACCAAAGCCTTGTTCCTACTAACCAAATTCCTAAACTCAACCTCACTCAACAGCCCATCATCCCCACTGCCATTCCTCTGATTTAGTAGCTTCTCTACCTGATCAAACGACCCCTTGGCCCCCTCCAAATCCCCGATTTGCATTTGCACATACCCTAATTTTGACAACATAACCGGATCCGAATTCCCACAAAAGATCAAATCTTTGATCAAACCCAAACACACGGTAAACTCTTTTTTACTCAAATGCTCCGTAATAATACAATTCATAACAAAAACCTCTCTCTTCTCCCAAACCTTAATCGAAATTTCGTTGCAATTGCTTTGACCTTGTTTTTCCTGTACTTTCACACGAACAAAATCGAGTAACAAATAAAACCTGTCCAGCCCCTCTTGGCGGTTACCTAACTTGATAGGGATAAGCGCGTGGAGCCACCGCAGAGAGAAGGGGACCATCGAGCCAGACCGGTTCCGGTAGATTTTGGGGTAGGTCTCGTAGCGGTAGTGGTGGCTGTCGAAATCCTCGATGGAATCGAGCTCGGCGAGGGCGTCCTTGAAGCGGCGGAGCTTGACCAGGGCGAGGACGTTGTAGGCGAGGTAGGTGAGGTGGTCGTGAGGGGTGGTCAGGAGAGAGTGTGATCGAGCCTTCGCCACCTTGTCGAGGATCGACCGCCAGCCGCCGCGGTTCGCCAGCTCCTGCAGAGACGCCAGCTCGCGGGCCACGTCGTTGAGTGAGACGAATTTGTTGGCAAGCGGGTCGGTGGAAGCCGGGATCGTATCGGGTTTCGGGTCAGTTCCGTCGGCATCCATCTCTGGTTCCATCCGTTGTGGGTAGATCGGCGAAGGGGTAGGGCGGGTCCGTTTACCAAAAGCTATTGAGTTTCGAATAAAACTTTTTGGGAGGTATTTTATAGGAGGATTTGTATCCAATTTAGCGCTACTTCCAAAAATATAATGACTTAAATAGTTTATATAATATTTTTTGTTTTTTCTCAAAAAAAAACATATCGTTAAATTAACATGACAAATTCCATCAATTTTGACGGCGTGGTGTGCTAATTTAATTCATTCTCTGCAGCCATTTCTCTGATTGACTCCCCCTTCTGGCCAGTTACCGTACCAACTCTTTGGACAGGAACCACTTTTTAGGCCACCCTTTTTGTTTTTTTTTTTGTACCCCACATCTTCAAAACACTTGTTTCAGCCGTTGTTGAATAGAAAATATCAAATCATAACCACTACTGTAATCTAAGAGACAAAATTGCCCGAATAAAATTTGAACTAAAATACATAATTTATGCTTAAAAATGTTTGCATTCCAATAGAAGAAAAGGAAAAAAAATGAGCAATAAAAAAAAAAAAAAAGGGAAAGAGAAGAAATGCGTACAAATGTAAAATGCACTCGTACTAGGGATCTCCAAATTTTTCATGGGCTCAACTTTTGCACCACGAGAAAACGTCTGCTCTGTTAAGACATCACCGTGTGACTCTTTTTATCTACAAAATTTTGCTCCGGATAGCTAGTTTTCAAAGATGGGGATGTGACCTTTTCCATCGAGTTCCTTATATCACCTTTTGCATTCACAATAGCTAATTCCGACACGACTTTCCTATTATTTTTCTCTAGTTCCTTCGCCCGTAAAACTGACACTCTTGTCCCGCTAAACTCCATATTTTCTATGTTCAGGTGACTAATTGATCCCCTCAACCTCTGTGTCACTCACAGCTCGTTGATGACTAGACAATGCCAACACAGGAATACCACAGCTTGCATCCGCAGGCTTAACATCATATCCCGAGTATGGGACTCGAGCGGTTTGCTGCAAAGAGTTCAATACCGCATTGTTTTCAACTTTTTTATCTGCATAAACAACTAAAGCAATTATTTCATCCGCAGAAGTGTCAGTGAGGATTGAAAGCACAGGGGATATATCTCTTCATTTTTACCCTGCAACAAGTTGATAGACGCACGATTCTCGGCGATAGAGTCAACACATTCAATATAACTAGCTTTGTTTGGGAATTTTTTTAGCTTCTCATCACGGGCGGGTATCACCTTTGCTTCTTCCAACCTACGCAATCCATCTTTTCTCACTTCAACCAATTTTGTAGCTTCCTTTTTTTTTTTTTTTTTGGATTTCTTTGATTACGGATGAGAAATCATTGTTTTTTAGCCTAAGATTACATTACTTGTCAATTACGTTCAATTTGATGATCGAGCTAGATGGAGATGTTTCCTGGAAAGGCAGGCAGCTACCATGTTTATTCACATGCACGGACTCTTTTTTCTGTGAGCACGAGCCTTTGTGATTCACACCAAGACACTGTTGTTTGTCGAAAAGCAAAGCTATTGAATTCTATCAATTTTTATTTGCATACCACATTTCGAGAACTCCCGCTTTCTGAAACGAGTAACAACCTCTTTGAAAAGAGTTGCATCGTTTCTCTTCGACACAAGTCACATGCCAATAATCTAGCCATGTTATTGTCATTGATTGCAAATTTATGACTGTCATTTTTAGAAGTAATTATCAATCAAATAACTACAAATGTACCACTCAAATATCATAACATTTGTCTTAGGTAACATAGATTTTCAGAATTTCCATGCAAGTGCCACACGATATAGGAAAGCGTGGACAGTAGACACTGGACACTACTCACTTATTCCTTTGGATCAAAGGAGACATTTAATTGGACTGACCCATATTCCTTTGTGATTTCCTACTTAGTTTAACCACCCATTTCTTGCCAAGATATGTGTTTGCCAATTCTTGCGAAAAAGGGACTAAATTTCTAGACCATAATCTATGGGGAATGTTTGATCTATACAAGAACCCTAAGAGAGTATATTTTTATTTCCATACTCAGTTTTTAGCACTGGATAACACGATTTTGTCAGGCAGCAACCACACCATGTAAAAGAACATAAGAATTCCATGCATACACCTACATGCGAGTATGTCAGCAATATACATGATAACCAGCCCCCAGCATCTTTACGCATTGCCTGATTTTGTGTTAGTCCCCAATAGAGCAGTCCGGTCCTTTTGTTGTTCTTCTCCTTGAACTTGTCTGAATTTTTTCTACTCCTGATACTAGAAAAGAAAATGCATGGAAATATCAAAAGCATTTGATGTGATATATATGTGTGTGTGTGTGTAAAACAAAATATGCTAAACCATGAAACAGTTCCTTCATGTACCTCAGTAGGACCTTTGGGCAGAGAACTGGAACCAGCTTCAGATGATGCCTCAGATATTCTTGCTTCTGACTTTTCATTTGAATAACTGAAGAAATTAAAAAAAATGCCAGTGTTAGAACCATGTCAAAAACCAAATAACAATAAGTTTAAACAAGAGGAAGCTAGGAGTTGAGGCTCATTCAAGTATTCATTAATGAAGAGTTTTATTCTTTCTCCCTTTCTGTCAAATAAAAAAAAAAAAGGTTTGAAAAAAAAAAAAGTCCTTAGAGAATATGCAATATATTTTAAATGGTTATGAAGAGAAAATGACAAAACAAAATGAAGACGGTTTGGCTTCATTCTACCAAAGGAACTCAAGTTTCCAACAGATTGTAACCACACGTATTGGCATGGCATACAACACAAAATAGAGAAGTAAAACTAAAGATTCTAAATTATTTGTTATAAGTGGGACCATCAAATGACTAAAGTGGGCAGCTTTAAATTCTTCAAAACCAGAAATATTGAATAAATGAAGAGCAGGACAATAGACAATTATATAGAATTCAGACAAGACCATAGATTCCTAAGCTTTCATTTCACAGTAACCTAGACCATGCGTGCATCTGTTTATCAGCCAGAATCATGAGCAGCACCAATTATTTGACTCCTTATTTTTCTTCCTTTTGAATTTGTTGTCTAGAATGTTTAAATTTCTCCCAGAATTATGACAGGGTGAGTCATCTAGCCTTGAACTATCCCAACCAGATTTTCTCCAATAGGCTGACTTTCTCCAGTCCTTGATAAGACAATATGTAAGAATTTGCACTTACGTCGAAAGTATTGTCACCCAAATGAGTTCTATGGAGTCCACCCAAAGGAGCCTTTGCTGTACTGGTATCACCCCGTATGTAATCAGGTGAGCAAATGGCCAAAGCTTCCAGCCCGCCTTCACAGCAAACCACATTATAACAGTAGGAAATTAAGCTGAGTTGTAAACAAGGAAAAATCATCCACTAAGAGTCCATAAATTTCCAACAAAGGATAAAATGACAACCAAAACAGGAGATCAAGCACAAAATCAAGCCAAGCACTTGACCATTCAGAACACAAAATCAACCAAACCAACTTAAATTAGTACTTCATCAGCTCTAAAATGAAAGCAAAACTAAAAACTCTCAAGAACTGTGAAATGCAAGCTAGATAGGCTTCAATTAAACAAATATCTTGCAGGCACATAAGCCTGTTTGCAATTTCCACAATTAGACTGCAACAGTGATGGAGAGGAAATAGCTTACATATGAAATCAAGCCATGTGAAGAAGAATTTAGCTTTATGGGACTTAGTTTCAAACAACCAACCATAAATATAGAAATGAAAAATCTTGGAAACAGTAGTGTGTCTGCAAAGTGCAGACTTCAGATGATCTAGCTCTTCCCATTCCCATTGCAGGTAGAGGACATAACAGGAGCAATTAGTTCAAAGTGCAGTTTTAGATAATTGATGAAAGCAAAGTTACAGATATAATATAAAGTTCTCTTACAGTTAGCATTGGCCAAAATGTAGCCTTCAATTCACTGAAAACAGTGGCAGGGGAATCCAGACGCAAGAATCCAACAACAGTGTAATAGATGCTGTTCCAAACCGCTGACCATGCGGTCTGATCAAAGGCCACTTTCACAGGAACCACCCACCATTCTTTAGATGGGAAAAGCGCCTGGAGTAAAGAGAAATTCACTCATTTAACATTAATTCAGTTGAATCCAATGAACCCGCAAAAAGAGATATTGGACATAAGGGGTCACCTCACAAAACTGATAATAGTAATGTGATAGGGATCCATGTAATGTAAAGCCAACAAGGCCTGATCTAAACATTCGGGCACGGTCGAAGTCGAAGAGTGGTTTGCCTTCATAGCACTACAAAAGTATCAAGAATCATGGCCAAAAAAGAATTAGGAACAATTAGCAAAATATACAAGATACAATGATCTACTTCCCAACTCACTAACCTGAGCAATCCAATCCCCTATAGAGTAAACCACTCCACTAATGACCATTTTTGCAAAAACTGGGTTTGTATTGAGAGCTTCTTCATAAGCAGTCCAGTTATGTTGAGGTGCGTATCTTAGAATTTCATAAAGGGTCCAGCCCTAATAGGAAAAAGAGGAAATGAAATTTATCAAAGATCAAGTAAATTAAAATCAATAGAAGTTTAGTAATTTACAAACAAATCAGAAACAAGTTTCACACAATTGTGAAAGAAAGTTAGTTGTACCAAAAGGAAAAAATGTATTAGTCAGAACAGAAAAGGCCAAAAGGGAGAAAAAGAAAAACAAAATGAATCTTACACACAAGGAACAGTGAATTCATTCAGCCTCTTAATCTTAAGATGCAAAGGTCAAGCCCACATTATCAAGGAATTCTCTAATCAGATCTTATCTACACATCAATTTTTGTCTTCTTGCCAAAACATCCAGTAATTCCTCAATCACAACCTGATACAACTCGCCTGAAGTTGTTTAAATACAATAAAGGGCATCCTACAAGGTTGGGGGAGTTCTTTTACATAGCAAGTCTGAAAAATAAGCGTTAAGATTTCTTCTCCCTCCTTCTCTAATTCATCTTTAACAGAAACTCAACCACATCATGAAGAACATTTCAAACATCTCAGTATGCCACATTGAAGGAAAACCAAGGATTGTTGTGCTCATTGTTTTGTGATTTCTTCATATGTAACAAATGTAGATCATGTTCTTTCACCTCAACAAGTCTCCCTCAAAAAGTAATTTTGACCTTCAATTTAGATCTACAATGGATCATGTACTCATTGTTTTGAACTTCCTCACAAGTCACTATAGATTACCGACACAAGATGAATATGATCTCAACAACACATCACACTCTCTGGGCACCAAGCCCCAATACATCTACAATGAATCTAACAATCTATTTCTGAACAAACTCAAGCAAAATCACATTCACTCCAGGGCCCGAGCATGCCTCTAGTAGAAATCAACAAATTAAGCCACTAAAATAGAATCCACTTCAAAAAAGGTTGAAAACTAGAGCCAGGAAAAAACATAATAACTCTGACCAAAAACCAAGTGCCAAAAACAAAATTGGATCTTTAGACTGCCAAATAACAAGTGAACGAGCAAATTTTTATTCTTGAACAAACTGTCCACAATTAGTAACATCTTTGGAAAAAGAGAACGTCATAAACAAAAGATTTTTGAATTGTTGTCAAGAACAAGTAACAGAAAAGCAATAAATACAAGTTTAAGACCAATAAAGCTACCAATGCATAAAATGAAGAACCCACAAAAGGAATGGGAATTAACGCGCCAAAATACCAATATTGCAACAAAAAAAAAAAAAAAAGGTAGAAGTCCTGTAGAACACGAATACAAATGATGTATCAAATACTCACATGCCAGTAATCATGGTCAATGGTAAGCAACTTGGTGATAGCATAAGTACCCGCAGCAAGAACAATCGTAGCATTAATAGTTCTATCGATTAACCTCTCCATTTCCAGTTCAGTTTCTCCTCCCTCCCCAACACCACCAGAGCTGGAAGAAGCTGAGGAGAACCCTTCAAAAGACAGCTGACCTTCATTGACACCAAACCCGCTCACCTGAGCCGCCGCCCCCAACTCGGTCCCTTCTCTCTCCACCTGGCTCACAGCCACTCCCTCTTGCTGGTCCGTGCTGTCACGACTCTGGACTGGGATAACATCAACCTCTTCTCGAACAACCGATTTAAAGCTCCAATTTTTATCAGTTTTCTGTCTGATTTTCGAGAAACCAGAAATCAGGGGTAGCTTTGATCCGAGAAAGTGAGCGTTTTGGAGGGATTTCGTGGTGGGTTTTCTGGGTTTGGATAGAGAAAGAAGGCCATGAGAAGAAATGGTGTGCAGAGAAGCCATTGCTGGCTTCGCTGAGTTGAGGCCTGGGGTCGGGAGGAACTTGGTTGAGTTGGCGCGGTTATCAACCTAAACGCTTGTTTCTCCGAGTTGGAAGATGTCAGAGAAAGCTCGCATTTATTTGGTGGACTCAATGATTTGGGAAAACACGGAACATGTTTCCGTATTTTGTTCCCTTGATGATGGTCGGTCGCGATGATTTGTAAGGTGTGGACATGAGATTCAAGATTGATTCCGCTGATTCAGCATCGTTGGGAGTTCGTGCCAGATTGTCAGATTGAATGTAGGGGATCTCGTCCGGTCTGGACTTTCGGCACCGTGAATACTGTCCACATGACATTAAAAATAAAACACACACCGCAGTTTTATCCGCCAGAGAATCTGTGAGTCCACATCAGATCATCGTTATCACAGTTTCAACAAAAAGCGGATTATGGATCCGTTTTTTGAAATATGACTCTTTTTGTGAAACAGAAGCGGCGTCCAATTTGGTAAGGAAGATATTAGACTGCATCCGTGGATGAAACAATCTCCAGACAATTAGTGGGTCCAAACTGGTACACCTATTCAAAGGTCATCCACATGAATTTTTTGGTCATCCGGGTCCGTGGAGGCCATGTCACGATGACTCATGAAAGCTACGGTTGTGAAAAATATCATTTCAAGTGGTGATTGTAGATCAAGTCTGAAACATGGGCATTTTCTCGACCACATCTGCAAATTATTTCCATTTTTGTGGTTATCGCGAGGAGGGACAGTGATATACCCTTTTTCTTCTCTTTTACTAGCCTGTTCTGGCAAATGGTCGGCCTCAAGATTCTCTCCCATTTTCGTGGCCAACGGGACATACAATTGTTCTTGGCCGATGGTTGCACGCCAATCAAATTCACTAATATTGGCTCTATTTTAATTAGTACAGCTTCTCTCAGCTTTTTTTTTTTTTTTCTCCGTTCGAACAACAATAAATAAAAAAATAAAAAAAAGGGATGCTTCTAAAGTAGAATTCCAAACTGATGCTCTTCGCGAAGAGGTCATTTTCGATAAATAAAGCTGGGACCTTAAATTTAGTATAAAATAACTTTATTGTTACACAAAGTTCGCCCCTTCTATTTCATAAATCAGTAGTGCATGAAAGATAAATAATAATAATAATAATAGTAAAAAAGAAATCCGACTTGCATGTTGAGAGCAAAAAGCCACCCTTCTTTTGCAAGTCAAATTTACGACATGCACCGAAAAAAAAGCTCTCATCAAGAGGAGTTGACATGGGACTTAGATACAGTGACAAAATCAGCGAAAGTTTAGTGAAAGCAGCAACTCACAGGAAACGAAAAAAATAGAACAGAGATTTGAAGATTTTGGGGGGCTTCTACGGCTGCCCTGGCAACCAAAACGACAACTGAAAGATGAAAAGAAAACATCTGATAATGTTTTTCTTGATCATCACATGAAGAGAAAATGACAACGATTTGCGGACGAATTTCCTAGGCCCTATATTATCAGTGACATGGCTAGGTGGTTGAAACACTATAAAGCAAATATCCGTAGCTCCAAAGCCGATCAGTGTTAAGTAGCACACATGTTAAAAGGATATGAAGTAAAACGCAATCTGATTTTACTTGTGGTGCAGCCAAAACAATGTTACCAATACAGATTTTCGGAGACCTTTAATTAACGGTGCACGCAGAAAGAAAGTCAGGCTGCTCCCATGAAAAAACAAATGCAACAACAATGAATACACCCGATAATATTGTTGTGGAAAGATGCAGCATCAGACTAATTTGGCACGTCGGGAAAAAGAAACAGCCTCAACTTTCAGTTGGCAATATGAGGCGATCTTGACCCTCCACTAGCTTTGCAGATCGAATTATATCCCCAGTTTTTATCTGTGAAAGAATGTCTCTCCCGGTTGTTGTATATCTGCTTGTTGAAAATGTTATCAGTGGCCAAAGAGAACAAAGTCGACAAACTATGTGCATTTCTGCATGCAAGGGAGCTTAAATGCATTATTAGCGAGAAAAATGACCCTCTAAAGACATACCCAAAAACTGAAAATTGTCCTTCATCAAAAGACAGCCCTCCTAAGCCGGCCTACAAGAGAGGTACACCAAAGTGCCATCACATGTGATATGAAAGAAATTCAGATATCTATAATCCTTGCATCTGGGAAACAAATATTATTGGATTTGACTTACATTTCTTTTATCATAAAGATAGAAGAAAAACTGATATGGTGCTGAGTATTCCTCAGAGTCCTCATTGTGTGCCATTGCAACTGCTCCGTAGACAGATAGCGGAAGCACAGGCAGTTCTCCATCCTTGAAAGGTGTAATAGGGGAAAAATAAATAGAGACATTGAACAATTAGGTTACTGTAACAGCAAGAACTTTAATTAGTAATTACGAATATGATCTTTCTACTTGCACACTTAATGTTGTTCGATATAAGGGCTCAAATTGGCCAGAGGGCATGATCTCTAGGGGAACACTGTAACCGGTATTCTTATCAGTCCCATTGTCAGTTAGAACAGCTTGGTTAGCGCAGCTGAGCTTTGCCCCATCGTATGCTCCATCAACTATCTGCAATAATAGTAGTTAGATTATGCATTTCATCAGGAGAGCACTGACATTTTTCAAAAAGTCAAACATCAAGTAGTTATCCAAATGGCACTCGGAAAATGAAAGAAGAGAATAAGGCAGCACTAATGAGCCTTTTCATTTTTCTAATAGGCACATTGGCTCGTTGTTGTTGGATACTGAAAGAACTCAACTGGGGATGAAATAAAATGCAGAGGATAGAGCAGGGGAAGCAAAAGTTTCCATGAGTATGAAGTGAGGGTCAACTACCTTACCAGTTTTGCAAAATTTCCAGCAGTTAATGGTGCTGAATATCCATCTATAATAACCTAAATCCATGAGCTAATGATCAGAATCCATAAATAAAATATAGATACAATCAGCTTCAGATCCATTAGCAACATAAAATCAAAGGTGCTAGCATAGGACTTTGGACCAATCTTGATATCCAATATGCCTATGCTTTTGTTAAAATACAATGATCAAAACAAAATTGTAGGCTAATTCCGATGTACTGAAGGAAAAACAAAAAAAAAATCATAGGCAGGACTCTTATTTAAATCAATGAAAAGAAAATATCAGTTTTTGATAAACTCATCCCACCTGAATTTTGGCAGTCTTCCTCTGTTCACCACCAGCTTCAGGGGAAAACATTGAACCATCTCCTTTTTCAATGGTGAATTCAACAGTTCCTCTGCCCGTTAGCCTACAGATAACATTTAATCCACTAAATAAATATATCCGCGCAAAGAACATTTATCCATATAATGAAATCCATTGGAAATGAATCGGATAGGTAACCTTGCACATAGCAGAGAACTAAATCAACTAATACACAGCGTTATCAAACCAACAAGTATTGTGTATGTCCATGTACATATTTGACCTAAATTATTTTGGAATATGTAAACGCTGTTATTTAGGAACATCGTATCAAATTCTGTTTCATCGGCAGTATCTTATTTGGAGATGTCATATGCAACAGATTTTTGCCATTCAGGATTTTGGATCTGACTAGAATCATGCAAACAGCAAACTTTCTATATAAATCAGGGGGAGTTGTGAAATTTAGTGGCTTTGAGCCAAGACAATACAAGAGAGTGTTCCTGCATTTGTAAGAGTGTTATACATGACTTAAAGATCGGATTTTGAATTTAAACTTCAGGTTACTCCTTGTACTGTTCTTGTACAATTCACTCCTGTCATAGTGAAAAAAACAAAAAGTCATGCACGCTGTGGGCATAGAGAGATTACATTAAACCAAATCAATTCTTGTGTTACTGCATTTTTGACATTATCATCCTTGATATTTTACAATTCCATTTTCTCTGACAAGTATTATTAAAACTTGTGTTCATCAATAATATACCATCTCAATCCTAGGCATCATTAGTTCTATTTTCATAGGGCATTCAGTGTTCACGTGTGACAAACTGCAATAAATCATGACATATTCCTCTTTGCCTCAAGCATTCAAGTTTTGGACCTTTATGTCTCTTGAAGTGCCAATTCATTTCTGAAAAAAAAAAAAAAAAAAAAAAACAATATTTGATAAAAAACTCAGGGTGACCTCCAATCCCAAACAATTACATAGTCCAGGGTTCTGCTTTTGTTTATTCACATGAAGTCATACTAAAAATCAAATGACTGCAAGTATTGTCCCACATAATATGCGTACATCAAGCCCAGTTAAAATAGAAATGAAATACATTTAAATGATTTTTTAGAGAACTGACCTTGGATATTTCAAGTATTGCTCGGGCAACAAAAATGATAAACCAGGTGCCTGTTGCAAAAGGAAATTGAGTTTGTGCTCTTTGAAACCTCAAGTCAGTGGTATAATGTCACAGTTAGTAGATTAAATTTAGGAAAACATCACCAAACTTGGTAAGTTCTTTTGTGACTAATTTTAATGTATACCTTAGTGATGCATATAGTTCATTCCAATATTACTGGACGGTCATTTTTACCTGAAGCAATTCCAGTTCTGCAACTGTATCAAGTGAAGATGCAAGGGCACCAGAGACTTTATCTGGGTCCTGATCCTTAATGCATTGAAGGAGCACTTGCAAACCATCCTATCAAGCCAATGCCACTTTAGCGTCATTCCAACAAATCCATACAATAACCCAGTAAACTGAGCTTCTTGATTGGCTTTCAACATAAATCATCACAAAGATATACACTAAGAGACCAGATGCAGTACTGCAGTCTTTATATTTTACAGCACAACTATTAACTAATCTTCCACACAGGCTCTTAATATCTGATCATGCTCCTGTATTTTGTCCAAATCACAAAAAGCATGGCCAATGGACTTTATCTTCTGTAAGATGGAATATACTACTTTACAATACATTAAAAGCATGTGCATGTACATAATTGCACAGATTTATATGCATCCATCTTTGTGTATCTCTTCTCATCTAATGGACACTGTCTCTCTAGTCAGTCTGCCTAACTTTTGCAAAAGACAAGGCCATTATGGTACCATACCTTTTCATCAATTAGAGATGCATACAATGTTGACCCCTTTTCCTTCAATTCTGCAGGTATACTTGCCAAAATAGCATCCTTTTCATCTGTTGCCATCTAAGATCACGGGAAGGATGACAACTCCAAGTGAAAATACATCATTTTCAGAACTATCACTACCCAATAAATGCCAGCATGATTTAATGGTCGTGATGCAGAATTATTAGATACACATAGAGGAGGAGAAGTTTCAATAAATAATAAAGATCTAAGTATAAACCATCAACAAAATGCTCACATGTATAGCAAAACTAACCGAGAAACAAAGTAACAACCTCTTGAAAGGATCATTCTCACACTGTATATACATACTACCTTGTTGTATCAACAGAAAAGGTGCATACCTTAAGGGCTCTCTTCACATTGCCTTCCATGGTTCCATAAGGCTTTCTTTGGGGAATCCTAAGCAAGTATGAGATGTCCTCAAGAGAAGTCTAGCAGCACAAAGCAAGATGGTCTACAAACTGATTACTTTGCAAGTAAATGAAGAGATATAAGACTCAACTTGATTATTAATAGCCACCTGTATATTCTTCATGTTTATGTTAGCAGGGATAGCCCTTCTTAAAGCGAGTTCCCCAGTTCTTGGGACCTTGGTGTCCGGAGAATAAAGTACTGCTTTTGCTGGAGAAGCGGACCAAAAGCTCCAACTCTTCCAAGTTAAAGGTGAAGAAATTTCCACAAAAACAAGGATCACAGTAATCAGACTCTGAAGTTTCTTCCATCCATGTCCAATAGTTGGCATTTTCATATCAGTTAAACCATGTCCATTGGACGCACCCTGAATAGTTGGAGACCAAATTGAGAAACAGGCATTCCAATAAGTACTTCAAATCTAAAAAGCAGAATGCTTATTTCGCCAAAACCATCAGAACATCCCCCACCCCAAAAAAATGGCAATGCTGGGACGATTTTCTATTAAGAATCATAGTTAGCACCATTTCCAAATATCACTGATGCCCTCCAGGCCACAGCACCTTACTGAACAAATGAAGCCTCATACCATCAACACACAACGCCGTATATTCTTTAGCATTCGCCAGAATACAATTCTTGCTATTGTAGTTGTAATAAAAAAAAAAAAAATCAATATTCTCACAACTAAGCTGGATATTAATTAAAAATATAAAAAAGCTGGATATTAAGAATTCACCTAACAGACATGATAACCTTTTTTTTTTTTAAATAAAAAAACAAAGAAACAAACAAACAAACAAACAAAACCACCAAGAGAAGTTGCAGAGTAAAATCTACCAATCACAGGACACAAATTCAAAGGCTCAACCTTTGCATTGCTTTCAGTGGACCCGCAGCAATGAGTCTTGAGGTGGGCTCCTCTGGTTGTGACTTGGCCACGTCCTCCATCGAATCTCCAACCAAAGTAATGGGTAGAGAGAGCATGCCTGTTTTGAGTGGAGGGAGAGGTGGAGCAGGCATTGAAAAAGAAGAGCTTGCTGTGAGAGATGACAGTGGAAGCGGAGGAGAGAGGCAAAGCCATTGATATTGGGCTTTTGGAGTGCTTCACAATCAAAGGCTCCTCCTGGCGCTCCTCATCTGCTTGGACAGCTTATGTGCATGCTTTTCATTGGCTCTGTTCAGCTGTGAAACCAAATTACTGGGATACCCTCGCGTCTTGCCTATCCACGATCCAAGATTGACCCCATAGTATTTATATTTATTATAATCATAGCAGGAAGGTGAATAACATCATCGAGATAACCAAACACCGCCGATCCAAGCCAACACAGGAAGAGGGAATTATAAAACACAGGAAGAGGGAATTATAAAAAATTAAATAATAATAATAATAATAATAATAAATAAATAAATATATATATATATATATATATATATAACGAGGCCAAGATCCAACGGTCCGATTAGGAGTCCCCGAAGATCGAGCATTGCACATCGTGCCGCACTAGATCGCCGGGCCCCAAGGCCAACCGCCCAGAGCTGCAGCGCAACAACTACATTGATTCACACAATCGGCGAAGCGGAAGAGTCCCTCTCCGTCTCCGTCTCCGTCTCCGTCTCTCGCTCTCCGCACGCACTCAAGACTGCTGTACGTATCGATCTATGGATCGTGAGGAGTATCTGTAGTATAAGGTAGATCGAAGATGGCGAACTATCTAGCTCAGTTCCAAACAATCAAGAACTCTTGTGATCACGTCGTAATTGCAGGTTGAATTTCTCTCTCAATCTCTTAATTCTTTGAGAATATTTTCACTCAAAATTTCGGTCGATTTTCTAATCTCATTTCCTCCTTCTATATATATGTATATATATTGCTTTTTTTTTTTTAATTTTTTAAAGTGAATGCTGAATTGGAGGTGTGTTGGAGGAATTGCTCTGTATTTACTAGTATATTCCGTAACAAATTTTTTTTTTTAATTTCTTGTTTGTGTGGAATTAATTGCGTTTTACAGTGGAGGATGTGAGCGATTTGTGGCTGACTATAAAAGATTCATTTGAGAGGAGGCTGCCATTCAGAAGAGCTCGGTTGAACAACAAGACGCGGAATCAGGTGTTTGTGGAGAATCTCTCCGCAGAATTTATACAGACGACAGATTCGAGGCTTCGCAGTCGGTTTCCACGGGAGCAATATTTTTTCTGGTTTCGAGAGCCATATGCAACTGTTGTTCTTGTTACGTGTGAGGTAGCTTGCTGCAACTGTCGTTGCATTTTGACCTAATTCAGTCACATTATATCTGCCTGCAGAGATGTGAATTTTGTGTAAAATGGCTGAACACTTGTTCTGCTTTGTTGATATTATGTGTAGGATCTTGATGAGTTCAAAACCATTCTTAGACCACGCCTGAAGTTAATTGTACAGAATGACGAACGGGAATGGTTTATTGTGTTTGTATCTAGAGCCCACCCAAGTAATGATAATGCCACCAAAATGGCAAAAAAAGTTTATGCAAGGCTTGAAGTTGATTTCAATTCAAAGAAACGAGATAGGTATGTTGCAGCAATCTAGAAGACATTTTTATCTTGTTGACAAGTCAAGTATGGTTGGTAAACACACAACCTTTGCTTCTTGTTATTGATTTTGATCTTATCATTTTCTATCAAATTATAGTTATTCTGTGGTTTTTGCTGGATTTTATCTGTTCATTTATAAGATCTCTGTGCTACTGTGTGCTCCATAGAACAGTCATCAGTAAAACTGCACTTCATCTTAATACTTGTACTTTCTCAAACTTATTGATATACGCTTTAGATGTCATCAAAGCTAGAGGTGAAAAATGAGAATGAAAACTAGCATTCTTAGCAGAAATTATGTTTGTCACTCAAGCATTTGTTTTTCTTCCTTTCTTACCATTGGCCAGATAACAAGAGGGCAAAATATAAAGCATTTGGATGTACTGTTCAGACAAGCATCAAATACCAATCAGTGATCACTGATCAATGCTTCAACATGTTCTACTTAAGTGGGCTTTGTGGGGCACTTGGTTGCTTATGGAGTTGCTGATGATAGTGTTCTTGTTTTGGAAGCAAATAATAATGGTGTCATAATTCATTTACCTGTTTCTTTTTCTTTAAAAGTTTTCAAGGTGCACAGCATATTTATGCAATCTTTGTATTACTTCTCATCTGTTTTTTTTTTTTTTTCTTTGATAAGTTACTTCTCATCTATTTTTCTGAACATGTGCTTTAACCAGGTGCTGCAAATTCGATATTCATGGTCCTGAAGCAAGTTTTTGGGAAGATTTGGAGTCCAAGATTATGGAGTGTGTGAGAAATACATTGGATAGGCGTGTACAATTTTATGAGGATGAGATACGTAAGCTCAGTGAGCAGCGCCTCATGCCAGTTTGGAACTTCTGTAATTTCTTTATATTGAAGGTTGTTCCATTTCTTGAATTCTTTTGTCCAAGCTAATGAGATAAAAAGGTTCTATGGCTAAAGGAGAACAGTTTTTGATGGAGTAAAAATTATGGAATATGAAGTTTTGGTTACTCTACTCATGCAGATTTCAAAACAGAATCAAAATTGTGTCTCAAGTCCTTGTATAGTCTTTTTCATGTAGATTTTGAAAACTTTAACCCTTTTACAGTATATAACTGTCCATAACATGGCAGAGCAGTTTTGAACTTGACCCTAAATGGGTGAATCAGTGAACACAAACCATTTACTTTCTTATAGTAATGCACCCCAGTCATTTACTTCTCTTATCTAGGTTTAAAGACTGCTGCAAATTTTAATTCTGCTTCCTTTCCCAGGAAAGCTTGGCCTTTATGTTCGAAATGGCTCATCTTCATGAAGATGCGTTGCGAGAATATGATGAATTAGAACCCTGCTATTTGGAAACAGGTAACTGGTGCATGTGGCTATGAGGATACTATTTTGCATTATTGAACACTTTGGCTGCTAAAAATTGCTCTTCTTCAACTTTGTGTTTACGTAAGAGTAGCTTTAACAAGCATAATCTGCCTATGATTTATGTAGTGTAACTGTTAATGTTGCAAACTTGTTATTTTTTTCCTTTTCATTTAGTGATTAGAGTGGTACACATATTCTGGATGGATATTGTGGTTTTCAAGGTTAATTCCTTTAGTCTTTTGCGCAGCTTCTGTCTCATTTCTATTTCTGATCTTGCACCATAGTCTTACTTAATCTATTTGTTTTTCGTGTTTGGCTCTCACATGGCCCATAATTTTTCCATATAGTTGTGACCATTGTTATCTTCTAGACTGGATGCTTTTGTTATTGACAATTCAGGCTTGTCTTTTTGTATGTGTATGACATATTCTTATTTAATGCAGTAAAGATGACTGGTAAACAGAGAGACTTTGGGGGAATAGATCACGGTGATGATCAGGCAGCAGTTCTGAATCCTGGACACAAACAGTTGGCACAAATTGTTCAAGATGACACGTTTAGAGAATTTGAGTTTAGACAATATCTCTTTGCTTGTCAATCAAAGGTTGGAAACAACAAGAAACTTCAGTTCCTAAAATCTACCATATCTAAAGCAAATTCAATGGGATCATTGAGTTTGTGAAGAAAGCAAAATATCCCATATCTTTTGCTGTAACAACAATAGTTCTATTTTTGTTCATTTGCTTGTGTTTTGCATTTCAAGTTGGCTCAGTTACACTTGGGCTTTCATCAATTATGCTAGTCAATAGTTGTTTTGTTTGTTGTAAGTAACTTGATTTTGGTTTTGTTTGGCCATAATTTAGGTGAACCTTCAATATTTGGCTGTATTTATTCATGGATCACATAAAGAATCTCTGATGAGTGTCTATTTTGTTATAAAGAGCAATGTTGTTGCTTCTCTGCTTGACAGTTTATACCCCTCCAATGTGATAGAAATTTATTCTTTGAAACATTGCTGTTGCAAAATTTAGGTGACATACTTTGAAATGCATGCATGCATGTATTCAAGTGATGCAATGGGATACCTTTGACCAGTATATATGCCACAGTCCTGCTGCCTTCTCTACCATTGTTAAATGCTGCTTTGTCCTTATTAAGTCTAAGATCATCAATTTTTATTTTTTCTGAAGTAGTTGTGATTCTGTCACAGCTTTTATTTAAGCTAAATCGCCCCTTTGAAGTTGCATCAAGGGGTTATTCATTTGTTATCAGCTTCTCAGAGGCCCTTACACTGCATGAGGTATTTGACTTTCTATCCATTCCAGTAGCTTTCTACCCAATTATATATCTTTTATGTTGAGGTGTTATTTCTGATTTCTCTTTATGTGTACCTCTTTTTCTCCTCATCTCCTGTTCATGTTCCTCTAGAATATGCTACCGTTTTGTATGCGAGAGGTCTGGGTAATAAATGCTTGCTTGGCTTTGATCAATGCAACTGCATCCCACTATAAAGAAGGGCTTGTTGCAACTGACATAGAAAAGGAGTTCTACCGCCTTCAGGGAGATCTTTATTCTTTATGCAGAGTGAAGGTGAAATTTTCCTTCATCACTTCTATTCTTGAATTAAAAGAAGAGTTGCATCCTTTTCTTTATTTGACAATTTACACCGTGTCAGCGATGCACATTTTTCACATTTTGAATGGTAGTAACAGAATTCTAAGTAAACTGTGTATGAAATAAGAAATGGAAATGCTGGTTGCATTGAGCCATTTGTAGCAGATAGCTCTGCAGGGTAATTGACGTTGGGTTTTTTTTTTCCTAGTTTGCTATACATAAGGCTGCTGATGAAATGTAATCATAATTGTGGCAGTTCATGAGGCTTGCATATTTGATTGGATATGGGACAGATATAGAAAGAAGTCCTGTCAACAGGTGAATATCCACTTTGAAGTCCTAAACTGTCTCTTCTTTACTTTGGTTTCATGCTCATGCAGACAGAATACTGATGTTCTTGATAAATTGTTGTTGAATCACAATGTCTGTGGTAAAATATTGCTGCATTATTCTGTTCTTGATAAAATGTTGTTGAAATATGAACCCTTGATAATTTCTCAATGTTCTAAAGTATATTTTTCTTGTGACAAGTGCCTCACTGAGCATGCTACCTTGGCCCAAACCAGCCATTTGGCCTGCAGTTCCACCTGATGCTTCCTCCGAGGTGCTTGTGAAAGAAAGGGTGAGTTTTGAAAGGATGGATTCTGAAGCCAAACATGAGCACAGGAACATAAATTCTTACCTCTGAATTGGTGAATTTTATTGATATTTTCTTTATATCATACTTAATCATCAGGGGTGAGAACTATTTAATTTCTTCCAGTTGTTAGCTACTGGTCCATTAAAAGCAATATATGCAGGATGACTTATTTGTTGCCATATAAATATTCCATTTTTCAAGATGGAGCATTCATCGTTCCTTCATGTTACCTGCCAGAACATTAATGGATAGTTTGATGCTTTGGCAGGTGATTCTTCAAGCTAACCCAAGAATTAAGCACTTTGGCATTCAGAGGAAGCCATTGCCTCTTGAACCTTCTGTACTCTTACGTGAGGCTAATCGGCGGAGAGCTTCCCTTTCTGCTGGAAATATGTCTGAAATCTTTGAGGGTCGCCCAAGCTTGATTGATGGGTAATGAATCCAAGACTTGAAGTGAATGTAGTGAAATCAATACTCCAGTGATTTTCTCTGTGTTTTCTTTTTTGTTTATTCTCAGCGAGTATTCCTTTTATCTTTCTAATGGTTGTTTTTGGTTCTTATTAGTTTGCTGTGTACATATTTTGACAGTTCAGCTTTTGATGCTTCAACAAGGTTGTCTCCATCCCATAAAAATGCAATTTCTATCATGCGAACCAACTCTTCGCCAGGTTTCGAAGGCTCAATAGATCGGCCTATGAGAATTGCTGAGATATATGTTGCTGCTGAGTATGCTTTGAAGGATACAATTTCTGATGCCAATTTTTGGAAATCTTTGTCATCTATTGAGGAGTTTGAGGTATGAGAGCCCTGACTGCTTGCATTTGCCATCTCCTCCCCCTAACCCAAAAGAGAAAGCATGCCTCTTTGCCTTGCATGTGCATTGGTGCTATAATTTTATCTCAGATTCCACAAGTAGCAAACTTTGCTACTCACACTTGGCATCAAATGTTGAGTGCAAATCTGATTAAATGTTTTTGATGGTAGAAAACTTTAAAATCCCCACTCCAGTGACTTAATTGGAGTTACACTGATGGTTCAATGTGTTGAGACATGGATATAGTTAGAGATTGTTCTGAGGCTGGTTTCAGGTACTGTGTGGAGCAAGTTTATGTTTAGACTTCAAGCAAGTTGTCAAGATGGGAAAAAGAAGGAAAAGAAAGAACAATCATTAAAGAAGACATGATGAGCAGAAACAAAATGTTTTAATTGGTGTCTATAATATTCATCTTTTTGTTGTTTGAAAGAATGCAATATGACTGATGAAAGAATACCATAAAGTAACACTTTTTTCCATTTGAACCAAAAAATGGTATTTATTGAGCAATCAACTTCAAGACAGTTAATTGTTAGACAGTTATGGAAGGTAATTGAATGTCCTAACATTACAAGTGGCTTCTATAAAGTTTCAATGTCAAGAAATCATTCCACCTAAAAGTTTAAACTGTTAGACGACGTTGAGGATATGAATTTTATATTACTCCAACATGTCACCCCATCTCATTTGGGCTAGAAGTGTGAATAATTCAGACTCGCTTGAGCTTAAAGAATGAATAAACCAGAATTCATAATTAATTTATAATTGAATGTGAGGGCAGCAAGATTTAAATTCATAATTATTTAGTCATAAAGGTTCTATTACCATATCAAGAAATCATTTTATTTAAAAGTTTAAACTGTTAGATGAAGTTCAGAATATAGATCATATATTTTACTCCAACAGTCAACTTCAACTTCTCTCTGAGGTTCCAATGCTTTATCCGGCTCATTTTATTGTGTGAAACTTGTAGGAAAACTGAATGCATTTTGATCCCTTGGTAATTGAGCCCATATCCAGTTCCTGTTCTCTCTCTCTCAAATATTTACCAAGTTTATATTCTGTCATTAACAGCAAAAATATCTTGAGCTAACCAAGGGTGCTGCTGACAATTACCATCGCTCCTGGTGGAAAAGACATGGTGTTATCCTTGATGGTGAAATAGCAGCTGTTTGCTTCAGGCATGGAAACTTTGATCAAGCTGCAAAGTCGTATGAGAAAGTTTGTGCCCTATATGCAGGAGAAGGGTGGCAAGAGTTATTGGCTGATGTCCTGCCAGATTTAGCCAAGTGTCAGAAGATGTTGAATGATCAAGCCGGTTACCTAACGTCTTGTGTGAGACTTCTGTCTCTAGATAAAGGTTTGTTCTTGACCAAGGAGCGCCAGGCCTTTCAAGAAGATGTTGTTCGTCTGGCACACAGTGAGACGAAGGATCCCGTGCACTTAGATGTTTCATCATTGATTACATTTTCTGGCAATCCTGGTCCTCTATTGGAATTATGTGATGGGGATCCTGGTACTTTATCTGTTACCGTTTGGAGTGGCTTTCCTGATGACATAACTCTTGATTCCCTTAGCCTCACTTTGATGGCTATAAGTAATGCTGATGAAGGAGCTAAGGTACGCTTTACCTAGGTGAAACAATTGTCTTTCCTTTTAATGTGAGGAGCAGTTGTATATGTGCCATAGCATTAGTCATGACTCCATGAATCTCATCTGATATTGCAGGCATTAAGGAGCTCCACTGCTATTGTATTAGTGCCTGGCAAGAATGCTATTACCCTTGCTTTACCCCCACAGAAGCCAGGTTCATATGTCTTGGGGGTTCTTACTGGGCTTATTGGTCAGTTGAGATTTAGATCCCATAGTTTTTCCAAGGGCGGCCCAGCAGAGAGTGATGATTTTATGAGTTATGAAAAGCCAACAAGACCTATCTTGAAGGTATATCTTGTATCCCACCAAATATTTGATAGTGTATTTGAGGTTGTTGAATTTATTGAATTTTAGCTTTTGGAAGTCACACTTTATGATGATCTAATGGCAGAGGTATATTTTGTACTTTGGTTGTTGATATCTGCAATTCCTGTTCATATCTAGTCAAACTTTTCTGCTGGGGTTTAGGATATTGTTCAGAGTTCAAGCACTGGTTATTAATTTTTTGCTGATGTTTATTTTATTTATCTGTTCTTATATTTTCGTCTGATATATCTTTTCCATTCTTAGGTTTTCAAGCCAAGACCCCTGGTTGAACTTGCTGCTGCTGTTTCATCTCCATTTCTAGTAAATGAAACTCAGTGGGTCGGGATCACAGTACAGCCCATTGAATACTCCCTCAAAGGTGCTGTCCTTCACATTGACACTGGTCCTGGTTTGAAGATTGTGGGTTCACATGCCATTGAGATGCAGAATTTTGTCAACACATCACAGAGTGTTTTTGACAGTGCCAGACACAATGACACCCAAGGAGACCATTCTTCTCCTGCTACTAAGAATTTTGAGCAATTGAATCTTCAAGATGATAGAATAACATTTCCAGATTGGGCTAGTGATGTGAATTCAATTCTCTGGATTCCCGTTCGTGCTATCAGGGATGGGCTTCCACGAGGGTCATCTTCAGGTTGTAATAGGAATATGTAAATGCTTGGTAGTATGCCCTCGTGTGTATTGTTGTTATGCTTTTGTTTTATTGAATAATGTCACTGTCTATAACATGTTGTGTTGTTCTGGCAGTCACTCCCCATAGATCAAGCATTGTAGATGGTATGAGGACAATAGCTTTGAAACTTGAATTTGGCATATCTCATAACCAGATCTTTGAGAGGTACATCAGTGTTTCATCAGTTTCTCCCCATCAAGGTTTCTATTCTCCTAATGCCCTTCCCTGCCAAACCCCACTTTTCCTTTTTTTAATCTTCCAAATGTACTGAGATGTCTTTTTTGAGTTATTAAGTCATCCATTTGTTAAGGTTTCCATTATAATCCCCTGGCTTTGCTGTGCAGGACAATAGCTGTTCACTTCACTGATCCTTTCCAGGTGATCACTTGTGTTTCTGACAAATGCAATGATGGTACACTGCTTCTTCAGGTAGTTCTCAATTCTGCTGGGCTTAGATAGTTTATGACCTACATAGAGCATTAAAAATTTGACGACACATTTCAAGAGGAAGTGAGTTCATGGGTTTTGTTGAGGTTGACAATTCAATATCTGTATGGTTCAAATTGTTCGAAGTACTGTTACAGCAATTCTTTTGGAATTTTTTTCAAAGTCTAGACTGGTGTGTATTTCTTTCAGGTGACACTGCACTCCCAGGTGAAGGCCACATTGACCATATATGATGCTTGTCTTGAACTTCAGGATGGTTTCATCCATATGGGGAAAGATGATGGAAGACCAGCCTCAAGCTTCTTTCCACTCATAGTTTCACCAATGTCTAGAGCAGGAATCTTGTTCAGTATATGCTTAGGGAAGCTAACTGATACAGGTATGAAAAATTTTAGGTTTTTTGGCCCCATTTACACTCGGTTGCCCATTTTGGCATGTGTATGAACTATGAACCATGAGCTTGTGCCCCTTTTTGCCGCATTTCTAAAATAAACATGCACAAAAATCCTGTTCATTGACAGATGATGTCAAGGCAACGCAACCAGAGAGCATATTACATATCAGATATGGAATTTCTGGCGAGAGATCAATTGGAGCACATCCTCCTGTTGTTGTGGAGCCGTTAGGACAACATGTCACAAGGCAGGATTTGATCTTTAAGAGTGCTTTTGTATTGCAGAGGCCTGTACTTGACCCATGCCTGGCTGTTGGTTTTCTCCCACTTCCTTCTAGTGGCCTTAGAGTTGGGCAACTTGTTCCCATGCAATGGAGGGTTGAGTGGTTGAAGGTTTCGGAGGACAACGAAATTACTAGAGACAATGTAAGTCTTGATAAACAATTAAAAAGGCAACTTTACCTCATGGTTCGAGAATTCTAGCATGTGAGCTATTGTCTGCTTCAGTTTTTGTTTAAGCCTGGTTAAGGTTGTCACAGGGAAGTTGTCAAACGACATAATGCTTGTTCCTTTTCACTCTTCTTTTATTATTTAGCTGAAGTTTAAATCAGGACCTAATATTTTGCATTTGTCCATTTTAATTTTGAATACATTTAGTGTTAAGTTTAAGAGCTATTTTCAGTCAAATTGGCATGGACCTTGAAGTAAGAGGTTTCTGATTCATTATTTAATTGCTTCATGATCTTCAAACTTTTGCCTCATTCAGCCTCAAATTTTTTATTGTCCTTTCCATTTTCTCACCGATCATTGTGAAACTGCCCTTATTTTTTTCTAGAACCTTAGTGTTATGCATTGATATCTGTAGAGTTAGGCATATCTTCAAATCTGGCCTTGAAATTCTTGAACAATTCCTGAATGACAAAATTTCATGTTGCAGTCTTCATATGGCAGAAGTTTATATATTGATTTTTTTCTTTCCTATGCAACAGGGAGAGGTGCTATATGAAGTAAGTGCAAATTGTGAAAATTGGATGATCGCTGGAAGGAAGAGAGGCCATATTTCTCTCTCTACGAAGCAAGGTTCTTAATTACTTGCTCTTTATGAATCTCCTTTCGATGAATATATATGGTACCCAATGTTTGTTCGAAAGCCTTTTAGATGTCAGTTCCACGGGCTTGTAATCTGCAATACTTTACTGTGACAGGTTCAAGGATCATTATCTCCATCTTATGTGTGCCACTGGTAGCTGGTTATGTTCGCCCGCCACAATTCAGCCTCCCAGATGTTGATGAGTCTAATATAAGCTGCAATCCTCCTGGACCCCATCTGGTTTGTGTCATGCCTCCAGCTCTCAGCTCCTCCTTCTGTGTCCCGGCATAAAATATTTCCGCCTTCTGTATTCCACGGACTTTAGGGTCATCATTTTGCAGTCAAGTTGGGTGGAAGGTTTTTATTTTGCTTTTACAATTTAAACCAATTTCCGTCGTGGTGTAGACATGTAAAATTGCCTGTTTATTAGAGTTCGAGAATCTAAAGGTAGATTCAATAGCAAATTTAGTCGGAATTGGGTAGCTTTTTGGGTGTTCAAGGATGTTGACTGTCAGTCCCATATAGGGTTCTTGTTTCTTGTATGGTGGAATTTTGTACACTTTATACACAACATTGAGAGTGGAGACTGACACAGCAATTTTTTTTTCTCTTTTTCACTCATTGCGGGATGTATTAGGAACCCTGGGCTGCTTTCTCTTTGCTATTTCAACAAAAAGTGTGAGGATCATTTTAAGAAATAAGCTCGGAAAACGTTGGCTATTCAAGCAGAAAACATGGTATAGTTTGAGCTGGATTGGACATTTCAAGAAATTAGGGATGTTAGAACAAAGTGGTTCCAGGCTATAAAAGAGTCAAGCCATTCCTTCGCATATCTATGTTCGGCTTCTTTAAAAAATACGCTACAAAATTCGAGATTTGAATAGTTATGCAAATAAGATTGTACTAAACTGAGCTTGTTCCAGGCTGAAGATTATGACACTGAGCCTAGAAAATGGAGTCTTTCTCAGGTAGCAATGAAGCTAAAGTGAAAAGACCCTTTGAAGCATATGCCCTGTTCATTCAATCAGTTTCTGCATTCCAAGATTGGGCTAGTCATAGTGGCATTGAGCAGAGAAATCGTCTGGGGATATAAACCATAAAGCACATTTGAAGAAAGAAAATAAAGGTGACGCCTCGTTTTTTTTTTTTTTCCTGTTTTTGGTATGTTGGTTTGTGTTTTTTCTTTTTGGGCATTTCCCCGGGAAAAGGGGGGGGGGGGGGGCCTCCTACAATTACCGTATTTTTAAAGAGTCTCATTGCGTTACAGAAACAAACAGAGAGAGCAGAGAAGGGATACAGGTGATGTGGCATGTGAACCTATGTTTTAAAAATTCTTTTTTTTGTTTTTTTTCGAAATTTCAAGTTTCACACACAAAATCATGTAGCATAAAATGAAGAGAGTAAAACGTGTAATAAATATAAAATAATGTACAAACTAGAAAATTATTTTTTGATAAATCGTTTAATAAATTGTTATAGTCGTTGTACATTGTGTATTTTTGGGCGGGAAACTCTGAAATTCGAAAAGCAAGAAAAATAAACTTTTTCTATATGTAGAGCCCACAAAGCTACATCGTCTCCGGCTTCTCCTCTGTCTGTATTTCCATGTCTCCGATTTTTTTTTTTTTTTCCTAATTTGAAACTACTTTCCAGGTAAGATGCTCGCCTAAATAATTAAATTTCACTTTTTTTAAAATTTTTTAAAAAAAAGAAGAAAAAAGAAGAAGAAGAAGAAGATGGTTCTTTCCTTTGACTGTTTTGACATTATTTGTGCTTTCTCAACTTTTTTGAAAGTTTGTGCTCATAATAATTACTCTACATTTCCCATACACGTCTGTTCTCTAATCTCACTATTTCTAATTGCAAGTCATGGCTTCGGCTTGTTATACAAATTACGGCAATTGCCATTTCTTATTCTCAAACTACGTGTCTTTCAATTTGCTTTTCTACAACTGAGAAATCTATTTTCATGGAGCCCCATGAATTTCTATGCATGTTCCTTCATTGAGTAACAGTTTGATTAATTTACATTGGGTTGTCTGCATGTTGTTATGCATTCCACCGTAAGAACCTAGCATGGCACCATCACATTAGGAAGAGTGCATTTGCTCGTGTTACTTGAAGAAAATCGGTGTCTTAATGGTGGGGTCACCGCAATTGTGTAGAAATCATAAATGAATTTTGGAATTGCAGAGGATTTAGTTCCCAACTAACCAAATCTCATAACCACTGTCTGTTCTCTCCAACCAACGTTCTGTATGTTTGTTTTCCTTTTCACCAATGGCTTCCCTAGTACTCCAAACTCAGCTTAAATTCTCACAAAAAAATCATTGTTCCTTATGTTAAAATTAAAACCTTTGTTACAACCATCGACCTTTTGCAATCCAAGCAATCAACCTGGACTCAGAACTTGAGATCTATGGTTCTGAAGATTACCCCAGTATTATTAAATTAAAACTCACTAATAATTTAGACAAGTTTACCATGAAGTTCAAAAGAGGAAAAAATTAGGCTAGGAATCTAGAAATTCAGTATTATTTTCCGAATATCTAGTGCCTATGTTTCTCATTACATTATCTGCATGCGTTGCCTCATGTGACACCCATATTTATTGCAATTTAAGATTTTATAATTTGCTTTGATGATAAGTATTCTAAGATTTATTTCATTAGGTGACGAAAATAAAAGATTCAATGAATCGGCAATTGGGTGATTAAATTAAAACCAAAAAAAAAAGAGAAATTCTGACATTAGAAGTGAAAAAATACTCAAATAATTTGATTTGAACCATGCTCGGGTGTTGAGTGAATGCATGGTGTTTTAGAGTATATTTGGAATTGTTGTTGAGTTTTGCTGTTGTAATCGACAAACAGACAATTCAAAAACTTAAAAGACAATTCGAATAAACGTGATTGATTGTTTTGTAATGGTAAAAAAATATAAAAAAAAATTGCAATATATAAAAACAATTTTGAAAAGTATTTAATAAATTATCAATATTATGGTAAATGTTATACAAATTATTTGAGTGTTTGTACGTACAAAAAATTTGTAATATGCCATTAAATAAATAAATAATTAATTATTATTATATGAAAAATTAATAAAAATATAAATCATAAAAACTTAAATTAATGAAAAGATTCATATCTTATTATCTAAATTTTATTATGATACGAAGAAAAAAAATTTTAAAAATGGATAAGAATAAAAGAGTAAGTTTCTAAATTAATGTGAACAAAACCCAATCAATTGTGAATCAAATAATTATTTGACCTTAAATTTTGTTTGTCCAAGCAAAATTACTCTGATCATTTATCTCTAAAGCAAAATTTATATTTTTATTTTTTACAAATAAATAAATAATATCGCATAGCATCGTCGAATTCGGCGATTTCGTTACTGTTCCGTGGTGCGGTTTTGACTTTTTCATTGACCAAACACATCCATAGGGTGCGTTTAAGCCTAAACGTGGATTTTTACAATCACAAACACAGCGCCAAACTGGCCCTTAATCTCTTTGTCGATTGAAATTAGAAAGAGAAAAAAAAACATTTGTTTTTTTTTTTTTTTCAACAGCAGAAAGGAAAGCTTCTTAGCCAACGACTCCTACATCGTGGTCAAGTTTTTCATCTCTAAATTAGAATGGAGTAAATTTATTATTAATTTATTTATTTATTAAAAATGATTTAATAATAACATTAAAATAATTTTTTTACTATCTAATTATATCATTAAAAATATTTTTACTTAAATTTTTATAATAATAAAATTAAAAGTTTTGATACAAATTATGTATTATTATAAATAAAAATATTTTTTAAAAAAAAATTCAATTAACTCATCACAAAATAGTGCAAATTTTGATGCTAAATGACTGTTCAAAAACAAACTTAATATAAAGATGATAAAATTTACCCGCGATCAATAATTGACAATCAATAAAAATAATGGCAATTAGTGATTGATAAAACATTGCATTGTTCACTCTAGTTGGGAGAAAAGTTTTCTTCCCCAATTCTTGGTTTCGTTTTCTTTATTAATTGATGTTTCCCTCTCGAAGGGTAATAGAAACACAATCTTCTTTTTCACGGTTTTAATGGCGAAAACAGTTTGTGTGAATTGAGATTAAGTTCTTTTCTATTATAACATATATAAATCCTCTTCGTTTGAAACATAAAAAAAAAAACATGTACGAGGCCACTTATTACGTTGGCAGATATTAGCCAACAGACGAATCCTGCCATTGTCTTAAATTCATGGATCCATCGCAAGGAGTGATTAATACTCGAATTTCCAATGTCAGATTTTTCGTCCCGTCAAAGCCTCAATTTCTGGACAAGAGCTACTGTGAGTTAACTGTGAATCACAAGCTTTGAATGACAACTGACGAGTCCACTTTTTTTCAAAATGTCCGCAAACCACGCAACTTTCTCAGCAAACTGTGGCCCCCAGGAAATTTGATGTCCAACTAAACTCATTCCCATTGGCCCTCAAAAACGTTCGAAGTTCCCTGTCAAAAAATCCAGGGCCTGTAACTCGGCACTGTCATTGGGTGCCCCACCAGAATCCCGCTCCAGCGTTGTAATTTTCAGGCAGGCAATGACCGAACGAATTGGAAATTGGCTATTCGTTCCCCGGATCCACGTACCTGCCCTCGTCCAAAACTTCTCGTTCAAAGCTATCAAACAATACGCCCATCGGTGGGTCACTTCGAGTTATCTCACTCACTCTCGTCTTATTTTTTGATTGAAAAAAATATTGAAATCAAAAAATATATATTTTTGTAAGAGAGATTGAACGACGACTTTATTTTTCAAATTGAAGTTGTGAGATTCGACCCGTCAAGGGAGAAAATATGGATGGAATTGTGGGATAAGGAAAGGACGAGGGCCATCAATAATTCATTGATAACCCTTCAGATAAAACTACACCGTATATGCAGAGTATATTTAACAAGGCATCTGGATCGGCTTCGTCTCCCCAGATAATTTGAAAAGTCAAAAACCCATCATAACATACTACTACTTCCGTATATTCCTCTTCATTCTTTTCTTTTTCTTCTCGTTTACCATCTTCTTCTTTTTTTTGGTCTATCTTTTTTTGTTTGTTTTTTTCTTCTTTGCCCTTTTTCTTCTTTCCCACGTATGATTTCTGGTAAATTACTATTGACTCGCATTTCCACCTCAGCATCTCCAATCCAGTCGGACCTCATCGGGCCCCATCACGTGCTGACTAGGCTTCCGGAACGACACAATGTGGCTGCTAACCATGAAGGCAGTGACTCGCTCAGAAACCAGGATATCCTCCATCTTCAACTCCTGCAATCGCCTGACATATTCTGGGACGTGAACTATATCCCAAACCACTCCAACACCGGCGGGCTTCAAAACCCTAACCATCTCACCCACCGCTCTCATCCTCTCCGCCGCGGCCTCCACCGTCCGATGGCCATACTCTTTTCCTACCGTGTGCACAAACACGGCCGATACCACCACATCGAAATAGTTATCCCCGAATGGCAAGCTCCTCACGTCACCCTCCTTGCATGTGACGTACTCTCCTACACCTGTCAGCACAGTAAAAATAAATAAATAAATCAAATCATAATAAACCCATCACATAAAACACACGTTTGTGAAACTCAATTGGACAAGTCCCAAATTTATCTGAAACACTTCCATAATAAAATAAACTTTCCCCCTTCAGTTAATTAGCCGAACTGTTGCGAGAATAAGAAAAAACTACAAGCAGCAAAGTGCCAATTGATGAGAAACACTTGCAAGTTTGACAATACGTTGGCTTCAAAAGTCATAAGAACCAGAGACACCACAACCGGCGAGGGAGTAAAAAGCCTAGACAACTACTACAAAAATGTTGTGCAAATTCATTACCCGTACACAATTAATTTATTCAGTTTGACTTATCATAAATGCCTCTATATATTTTACTATTTATTCAGTTTGAATCCAACCCATCCAACCTCTCTTCTATCTAATTGAATTGAAAGATTCTCTTTTTATCTAATTGAATTGAAAGAAGAGGTTAAACTATAGGTTAGTTCTGTAGCTGAATTGCGTTGCTCTAAATTACTTGGCAATTTTGGCCACCATAACATTCAAAGCAGGCAAAATTTTGGGCCTTCGGTATCAGAAAAACCCGGAGAGACTTTATTTTATTTTATTTTATTTTTTAAAGAAGAAAAGAAAACCCCCTCTGAAACGATTCTATGAACACCAAATTGAATTCATATAAAACTTTTTAAAAATTGAACACACCCACCTTCCAGGTTGGCGGTCCTGAGAGTAGATAGGGTGGTCCGTTTGGAGCGGTCCAACCCGACGACCCGGCCGGAGCTGCCAGTCTTCTTCAACTGGGTCGCCACCGCATTCAACAAAATCCCGCGGCCGCACCCAATGTCAAGAGCCAACTTCACCGTCGACCAGTCACCCACGTAGCTCACCATTCTCTGGGCCATGTCGTGATGCAAAGCCAGCGAACTGTAGAAGAAGTTTCCGGCGGCGAAAAGCAGGCAAACCGCGGACAAGGCCGTAACGCAGCCGGTGAATCCGGCGGCGAACCGCGCGGCGCCACCGGAGCCGAAGAAACTCTCCAAGAAGAAGCAAATGGGGTCGAAGTACAAGAGGAAAATGAAGGATAGGATTGAAAAGAAGACGGCATGGAATAGAAGGAAAAGCAGAGTGTGCCACTGGTCCATGCCGTAGATGGAGTAGATCTGCGACCAGTCTCTGCTTGTGGAGGTTGGCTTGCCTATTCTGGGGCTGGAATGATGGAGGTGCGGCCTTATGGTCATTGACATTGGTGAGATGTTGTCGGCTGCCCCTGTAGAGAAGTGAATCATAAGAAGAAGACAAAGTCAGGTTAAATCTTAAGAAGAACACATGAAAAAGATCTTGTCTTGAAGTAAAAACTAGAAAGAATCGCCCAGAGGATATTGCAGGAGGAAAGTGCATCGAAATGGGAATTTGAGATTTTTTTTTCTCTTGTTTTTTAAATGAGCAAGAAACAGTAAGAAAAGGTAAAGATTTGGAGGAGATCAATCAATTTACTTTGGGGAAAAAAAAAATCTGGGGTTTTTATGAGGTATTTGTTAAGGAAAACCAGAGAACTTAGAAAGATCTTGCCTGCAATGAAGATAAAGAATGAAACAGAATTGAAGCAATTTACAAATACTTAATTGGCCAATCTAAAGTCCAGTTACCTGAAAAAGAAATAAAGAAAAATTGAAAAGTTTGGGACTTTCTGAGTGTATCTTTGCCTTTCCAGGAGGAGGTGGTGCTGTGAACAAAAAATACAGCTTTCTCTCAGCTTTCGACACCTTTTTTTTTTTTTTTTTTGACCTTTTTGATTTAAGGGAATCAAGCAGAACCCAGAAATGGAGAAGCTCTAAAAAGCGCAGTTACCAAATAGAAATCCAGTGGATCGACTCTCTCTCTCTCTCTCTTCAAATCATCAAAAAGAAAGACTGATCGAGAGATAATCAATTCTGAGTCACAATAATTCTCTAAAAACGGGGTCTCGGGGTTTTGGAGTTTCTTTTCCAGAGGAGAAATGGGCTCTGTCGTTTTTTGTTCTGTTTTTCTTCACTGGTTTTGGGTGCAGAAGAAGACGGTGGATGGCTGCTGTGTGCGGATTATATATATACAGCGGAGGTGGGGAGTCAATTGAATTTTGTGTGTGTTTTTGGTGCGAATAATGATTAAAATATTAAATTAAAAAAAAAAAAAAAAGGAGGGAGGGGACAAACTAGGAATAAATTTAACGGTGGAAATCTTGTACATTTTTTAAATGTATTTTTGAAAAACAGAAAACGGTGTATTAATTTTATTTGTCCTCTTGGTGCAATACAGCTAGTCAATTAAGAAAGTATCCAACATTTGCAGCAACTTGGGCTAATTGGTAGATGTTCGAGTAAAATTATCTGAAACTTTTTATCAATCTCCAGTTAAGTTTATTACATTTTTTTTTTAATAACTTCATGTATAAGTTAAATAACCTCTAATGTCAAAGAAGACAAGACCTTAACTTCCTTAAAAAAAAAAAAAAAGTTTTTGAATTCCCTCTATCTATTTTAAAAATCTAAACTAACCATTCTATTATCAAATTAACAATTTTTTCAAAAATAAGCATATATGCATGTA
This sequence comes from Bruguiera parviflora, assembly GCA_019804595.1. NCBI lineage: Eukaryota > Viridiplantae > Streptophyta > Magnoliopsida > Malpighiales > Rhizophoraceae > Bruguiera > Bruguiera parviflora. The sequence goes on from CM034053.1 coordinate 1,526,509, forward strand.
TATGTTTTAAAAAAAGTAGTGTATCACTCAAATTGTATGTCTCTTTGTACTCTTGCAATATGAATAAAAATTATATTGTCTTTTACTTTTACTTTTACTAAATTGTTGAGTTACCGCTATGATAACTATAATTAGAATTTATAATTACAAGTACAAATGGGGCTGAGCAGTACTTTTTTTAAATACATACATACATATATATATATATATATATATATATGAAAAAGCAAATACATATATTACAAGAACTAATTCTTAAATTCTATTAAAAGAGTACGTTGATCATATATTATTTAAAAAATATGAAAAGTCATAAAACAACACATGGATTATAAGTTATTTGAAAAATAAGCAAGATCGACGGGTGTTAGTGGTGGTAATAATAGAAATTGATGTTAGAAAATTGTGGAAGATTTCTTTTGGATAATTGGGACTTTAATATTTTTCAAGATTTAAATTTTTAAAACTTTAAAAGAAAAACCCACTAACCAAAGATGACACAATAACTATAATTTCAGTGAGAGAAAGTGGGTGACTCAGCGTTGATTCTATTGAATTAATACTCCATACGTTATGGAAATAAATGACAACTCTCAACTATTAAAAGGGACTTATTCTGATAAAACTGATGTGCAGTATATTATCTATCCAACCAAAAGCAAAAAAAAAAAAAAGAAAAAGAAAAAAAAAGGAAAATTATCAACCATCAAACACAACGGTGTGTAATGCAAAGTTGCCTTTATCAAAAGTTGAACGTCCCTCTCACTTGGGAGTTGGGACTCTTTTCAAAGTGGTGTATTTCTGGCACCGCGTCTTAGTGATACGTAATGACAAAATTACCTCTTGACATGGATTTATTTTACTCTCTTTTTTTTTCTTAAATTATATGTCTCACCAACCCCCCCCCCAAAAAAACTACAATTAGAGTATACTTTTTGTTTGGGCAAATTCTCTCTCATAATTAGTAACAACTTAACTTGTTCATGTATTTCTAAGTTTAAAGTGCCAAAAAAAATTTTTTTAAAAAAACAAAAAAGCTATGCTAGATTCTTAAAACACTTTATTATAAGTTATTCACAAAGAGTGCCTTTCATAGTAATATCCCGAAATTGATGCCAAATAACGAATTTCTTGGAGAGATTAGCATTTAGGATGAAGCACCATCGACTTTCAAACAGAAAATTAAAAAAATGTATAATTAAAAAAAAAAAAAAAAAAAAAACAAAATGAGATGAGATGAGATGAGAACAAGACATCAGATACCCGAAGTCACAGCAACTTGAATGAAGGTGGGTCCCTGATGGAGCAATCAAAATAAAGTTGGGTCCCAACGTCGCGAAGACGCGGGAATGCCATCAGGCAAAGCAAAAGTGACGGTGGGATCTACACTCGATTGAGGACCCGTTTAGTTTATTTTCGTGTTTAGTAAAAGTTGATATTAATTATTAATGATAATCATTAAAATAACTAATAAAAATATATATTTAATGAGAGAGAGAGAGAGAGAGAGAGAGAGAGAGAGAGGAGATACTTATATAATTAAAGTATTATAATTGAAAATATTTAAATTAAATATTATGTATTATCTGTTATTATGTATAAATAGTAAGTGAAGTAATTTAGAGTTATTTTTTTTGAAAAAAAAATATTTATAAATAATAATTAAAAAAAAAAATATCAAAGACCTAAGACTTTACTCTCAAAAAGGTAAAAACAAACACACGAGGCAATAAGCCACAAAAGTATATGTGTGCAACGTAGATGAATATGAATATGAATATGAATATGATGTTTCTCTACTAAATACAAAACCTCTTTCCAGTTTATCTTCTTTGACGATTTTGCAAAAGTTCCCACCGACAATAACCTAAACTTTGAAGGGAAATCTTTTCTTCTCTCTTTTTTATATTGAAAAAAAGGTGGAATTTTGATTGAAGATTGCCTGTTAACATTATTATTCAACTCAAATTTTTAATAAAATTTTACTTTTTTATTCTAATTAAAAAGCATATATTATATCATTAATACTTTTATTTAATTTCTCTCTAAATTTAAAAAAAAAAAAAACTGGCTCATCAACCCAATTACCCACTTGAATGAACGGAATTCATTGTGATAACAAATTGTCGGTGTAATTTAATGCATGCCGACATTTCTTCTTTCCGTTGGAGCATTTTCGAAGGACTAAAAAACCCCCCCTCCTTTTATTTTTATTTTTATTTATTTATTGTTTTTTTTTTTTTTTTTTTTTGCTTTTTTAAGATGAGGTCGGAAGAGAGTATTTTAAATGAGTGGAGCTAAAATATTTCGAAACACAGTCTCGAAGCATAGCTTGATAGCTACTAGACTAGGGTCTAGCGATTAAGGCCAAAAAATTGCATGTCGTGTCCCAATTGTTGAAATTATCAATATCATTTGTGATAGTCAAACGCCGAACGTGGAGGCCTCGTACTTTGGCTCATGAGGCGTTTGACATTTTTTATGTACCCCAAAAAAAAAAAAAAAAAGAAGATTATGTTACTAAATAATCAAAAATATTGCAGAACTTAATTAAAATCATGCATTGTTCAGAATTGGGGATGAATCCCAGAAAAGGCTGCAATCAATTGCGTGAGGATAAAAATTAATTATACAAGTCCACTATTACCTCACACGATAATATAATTCAAACAGCAGCCCATCGGTAGGCTTTGACTTTCGAAATATATATTGCAGTCTATGTCATCCGCAAAAATGCTGATCTTAGCAAAGCAACTGTCTGTATTACTCAAACTAAAATAAAAAATAAAAATAAAAAAAATCGAGGAAAAAGTAGTTCCTTGCAATTTATATTCCTTAAATGAATAATAATAATAATAATAATAATAATGCACATGATGCTGCTGCATGGGACAATAATGATCCGGTAGATGGGCATATCGCACGTAGGAGTTGCCTTTTGCTACAATAATGCTCCCTCTAGACGGGGATATGGCATGAATAATTGGGGCCAAAATAATATAAAGTTCTGCGACTCTATCTCTGCCTCCAAAAGGCAATATTGATAAAGATGTGGTCCATTCTTTAATTAAAGTAAGATTTAATTTACACAGCTGAAAGGAGTGAATGAAAATGCTCTTTCTTGCTGTGCTTTAAAATGTCGAGTGAGAGCATTCATACAGGAACCTTGTTAAAATGATAGGTGGTGGGAAATGATGGGGCCACTTGTAAAATTCTTATTTTTTCTTTCTTTACCACAAAAAAAAAAAAAAA